>JAFFZR010004573.1:0-21450 GCA_018397195.1 Lethrus apterus
AAGCAAATAACAGTAATTTATGTATCTAAGACGAAGAGTGAAGCTTTAAGGTGCAATGACGTCATTATCGATTTTTTTAAATGACACCTCTTATTTTTTTCTTTTGCTTTTGATAGACCTCCTTGATGTTTAAGTGGTAATTACCGAATTAATTCTTTACATAAGAACTTTTCTGAAAAAAATAACACATTTTTTCTTCAAAAAATTAAAATTTTTGTTTAAAAGAAAAAATTTAAATGTGTCATTAATTTAAAAAAATTGTTATGTAAGGTACCAACTTTTTTAAATCACCGTTTAAGTAGTAAGAAGGTCTATTAAAAACAGTAGAAAAAAGTGGGGGTTGTCATTTAAAAAAAATTATGATGACGTCATTGTGCAAAAACAAATGACGTCATTCCAAAAAAATTAACGTCAGAAGACGGCATTTCAAAAACAAAAATTGACCTGTCCGAGCGATTTTCTTAAAAACAACAGAACGCTTTTATGAATTTTGTTCCAAACTTTATCACCACACTGTATATTATCCTTTTCCCTATAAATACAGGTAATTCTGAAATGCGTCCCACTCTTTTAACCAGCTGATCATAGCCCAACCCTATATCTGCATAAACGACGGTCCTATGTTGAATAGTGTGTCAGAAAAAAATATTTTAGTTTTGAGTAAAAGGAAGTTGCCAAAGGAAGTTGATTTTCAACGCGACGCGACCATACCGCCCATGCAATAAAAAACATATTTCGAAAATTTTAAATTAAAATAGAACCGCCATTTTTGCGGATTTGAGTTTGGGTTAAGGTCAGCTATCATCTGTTGAAATGGTGGGACATATTTCAGAATGACCTGTATATGTAACTCAAAATCAATTTCTTTCAAAAATTAAATATATAATAATAATATACAATATTGTATATGTTTACATGCGAGAAAAAAATGATCTATCTGTATAAAAATTAACACCAAAAGAAAAAATAAACCAAAACACATTAATTTATATACAATCTTAAAAAATACGATAATATAACAGAATTTTCTAAGACGGGATTTCTAATACACCAAGCGAAAGCTTACACCTTCGATCAGTTTAGATTTTCTGTAGTGTAGGCTTTCAAGGCTTGTTTTAAAGTTCATGTTTGCAAATCGAAGAACGATCGATAAACTGCAAACATTGACGAGGATTACACAGTTATTTATTTTTTCTATAAAGGTTTTCAATAAAACAAGCAAAATTTTTACAACTATTAATCGGCATATTTCGAATAAAACTCGAAAGTAAATTAAAAAAAATATATTAGAAAATATATTAACTCTACTTTCATACATCAATATAAATACAAAAAAAAATTTATATAAAACAAAATTACATAACGACGTACGAGCAATTGGTTATTTTTAACATAAAGACTTAAAATTACATATTAAAATGCAGTGTAATAACAATTACACGACCCCATTGACGATCCTCAATTTGTTCATTTGTGCAGCGTTCTTCGCCTCCTCAGTTCGTTTTGAATCGTGTTTGCCAGATAATAAGCTACTAGCGCACCAATAATCTAAAAGAAAAAAACATTTTTTAAAATCGTGCGACACTTTTGGGCCACATTGTATATTTGTTCTTAAATATTTAATAGATTACAATACAAAAATATAGACATATATGAATGAATTCGACAAAACTTTTTTTTATTAAAAAATCTACTATTTCATAATTTATTTATATATCTGTGATCTAACCAACGTGAATCAAACAACTTATTTGGATTGCACGATTACGTCACTTTACAGGCCAAGAAATTAATGCCACAGGCCGTGGAATATATGAATCAATTTACATTAAATTTTATTTCTTTCTACTATTTTTGTTCAATATGCAATAAGTGGGCGGGTCGAATGTGCGTTATATCATGTTACAAATGGAGAGTCTCGATATCTCATTTTTTTATGTAATTATGGCTCGTTGCATTTAATGCAATTCTCGTGTTTGTTTGAATCTGGAAATTGAAACCTTTTCCATTTTAAATACGTTATGATATGCCTTATTAACGGTGTCATTCAAAAACTCGGCAGCTTTTTTAATTTAATAAATATGCAGGTCAGGACTCATCTATATAATACTTATATATACGATGCCTATTTAAAAAAATATATTTAAAAAATTGTTTACGTTGTAAAAATATCAACTTCACAATTTCATGAAAACCCAAACATGCAAAAATGTGTTTCTTCTTCAAAAATATGCTAAATATTAATAGTTTTGTTACACGTCGAACTAATGTCGTCTTTTCTATGCGTTAAATTTCTATTGATTGATTGACGCAAATTTTGGCGCCCAACGTGGGGCAAAAGAAACATATAGGCCAGTGATGGCGAACCTTTTTGAGAAGTGGGTCAAATTTTGTTCATTATTTTTTTAATATTAGCCAGTGGGTCACTAAATCAGTGCCCCCCCCCCCAGGTGGTAAAAAGGGTTCCAATAATTTGTAAACACCGAAAATTTGTTAACAGAAAAACTTAACAGTTGACCATTTTTTTGGATCTCTCTTTTAAAATCCTCTAAAAAGGTTTTCGTTTACGTTTTTTAATATTTTCGTTTGTCTGTTCCTCTTTTATGACATAAAAAATAAGTTTATTAAAATCAACGCGCGGGTCATTTAAAAAGCCTTCGTGGGTCTGACCCGCGGGTCATAGGTTCGCCACCACTGGTATAGGGTACCCTTATAAGTTTTGGTGTAGGATTGTGAGTAGAATCTGAAAAGCGATGAAAAAATATAACATTCCATTTAAAATAACAACGTTGGTATGCACTTCCGGTACAACCGGAAGTGATACGAGAGCGCGAATAATTTAGAATAAGATATCAGTTGGTGTAGCTTATAATTCCAAGTTATTAGAGTTGATATATTTCTGGAACACGGAAAAGTTCTAACGAACCACTTTCATGAATGACCCTGTATATAAATATAATTCTAACGTGATGTTAAAATCGTGGGTTCCGTTTTCAATGCATTTAGGAATTTATTTTGGTATAACGTGGTATCTTATTTTGTTGCAACCAAAAGAATGCAACCAACGCATTGGCGCCACAATTTTTTAGCTGTTAAGTGTACGTAACAAAGTTCCCGACAAAAAATCCTCAAAAGCGTCAGATGAATTAAAAGCAGTCGAGGTTCGTGTAGTTGTCCGGATTTTGGCAGAGACGTACGGTTAAAATGCGGCGCGCATTGCTTTTGATGTCGGGGCGCGTTCGCGCAGAGCAGCATCGTTTTACACATTCAGCTGGTTGAATGTCATTAATCGTTTCACCGACGAAATGTGGCGTGCCATCATAAATCATAACACGAAGAACGTAACGTGATTTTCGTCGTTTGGTCCGTCTCCTCACAGGCAGTTGTGACAAGTGCTTACAAGTAAAGTTAATAACAGAAATTTTGGGATCGCTCTGGAGGCTATTTATCTGTTAATAACATTTTAGTAATTTCGTTAATAGCTTAATTTTTTCCTAAAACTGATTATTAACAACATTTTTTTACTTACTTACTCAAACGGTTAAAACAATTATAGTAACTTATTTATTATTAACATTTATGTTAAAAACAATGTTTTGCTATTTTTTCGGTGTAAACCAGCTTAATATTTTATCAAATGCAATAAAAGAATATTTTATAATCGATTTATTTGATGACTTTTTTACATAAAATAATATTTACTATTTGAAAGAGATTTCCAAACACATACCGCAGAAGCAACATAAAAGCACAATACGTTTGAAGTTTCTCTTTCGTCCTAATTAACAAAACGAGCAAAAAATCTACAAGCTTCGAAAATGGTCACTTAACATCAACACTCTCAACTTCTTCCGTCGCACCGCACCGCACGTATAAATAGCCGATTCATTCAAACAGCTGCCCGCTATAAATACGATTTTCGTCGATGTTTCACAAATATGCAGAAAAACGCGACATCAGTCGCATAATGCACGAAGCAGAATTGCGTCGTGTTAAATAACCCATAACGAACGCGTTAGAATTTTACGTACTCCGTGGATCATTAACCGGATATAATGTCTCGAGAGCCATTAGGATTGAGATATAAGCACGGAGGAGGATGCAACTAAATGCAGTTTAGTTACACAATCCAGTTAAAGACTGTTGTTAGAGATTATTAAATGTAAGAGATGATACCGCGAAACACGGTAGTTTAACACTTTGTAGTAGGTAACTTTTAAAACGTGGCAAGAATAAATTTTTCATAAATTCATACGAACTATGTATGTATTCCATTTGTACATTGCACGCGCTTTTTCTATAATTTATTTCATCATTTTTCATCAATTACTTCAGTTTCTCATTCAAGCATTTAAAATGTTTACTTTTTTCTGCCGGTTATGCCATTCCAGCTGTTTCGAATAGGGAGATAAACGGAACTAGGAACAGAAAATTCAGGCTTAGTAACAAATCCAATCAAAGATAATCATAATAATCTAGTCTAGATCAAGTCGACGGTCATTTTTGACTGTGACTTCTTCAGGACCTATGATGCTATTAAAACACCAGTCGAAACGTTTCTCCCTCCTTTTGGACACAAAAGGGGATACGTAAGAGTGTTGTCTGCTGTTAAAAAAAAAAAATGCTGTTAGTCCCCGTCAGCTTTGGTTTGTCCAGCAATGGCTTGTATAAAACATACATTGAGTCGCATAAATATGTCTGTGGTGGTAAAACATTTTTTAAATTAGGTATATAAATTTTAGATTCTAGAAACGTAAATTTCATCCTAATAAATTTAATTTCCAGCGTAAGTTTAAATTCGTATTTATTCTCTTGCTTGAAAACATATTTGTCTTGTGTCGTTGAATTAGTCTCGTCTACTCTGTTCGGACGGAGTTGTTTCCTGTAGGTACACGGTTTCCGTTCCTAATTTTAAATTTCTTTTGGATTTCGGACGACCCTCCGTTTCCGCCCTTTTGACCTATTACTTACCCTCTCGCACTTAGGAAATTAGCAGTGAGCTTGGCACATGCTAATAATAAATCTGGAGTCGGTGTCGCGACCTCACGTGTATGGTAGATACGTACGTACCTACATTGATGAACTTTCCGAATTTGAGACAATAATTCAACAATGAACGTATAAAGTCCACCTGTTGATCGGCCGTGTGGCGAATGGCCAATTAACGATTATCGCGATGGTATTACGATTTTTTTCAACATTTTAACAATGAATTTTCCGAACTCATTTAAAGACAATAATTACAACGTTGTACGTAATTTATTTGTATTTATGAAAGTTTAATGTGTTTCGTCAAGGACTACGTGCATGTGGCTTAAAAGATGAAGCGATAGTAATAAAATTCATAAATGGATTATTGAATTAAAAGTCGTTGAAAAATTATAACAAAAAATAGTTTCTACAATCTTGATTCGCTGGTGCAGTTAAATAAAATAATACTAGTGGCTTAGTCAGTAGGGTAGTAATCTCAAGGTCTAGGGTTCAAATATTAATGAGGTACATTATAAATTTATATGTTTTTAACTTATGCTCCTCTTCTCTTCTCTCTTCTTAAAAAAGAAAAATAAGAAATTCAACGATAAAAGAACTCACCATTAAACATTACAAATTTTCTTCAGATTGCTATTTTGCATTTAAAGTTGCCATTTAAAAATCATTGTGCAACAAATTCCCAACTAATCTTGCGATAATAAATTTTATAGGTACATGATCTCATTAAGGTCATCGTACAAGAAGTTAATCGCATAGCTCCTTAAGTGAATATAAACTGCATTCAAATCACATAAATAAATCATAGAAAACGAGTAAATTTATTACACCATTGCACTGAAAGTTTAAAGACGTAAAATACCAGTAAAAATGAATACAAGTTTACGACGAATGTAATTTTACCAATAAGACGCCTTCAGAAGTCCGATAAAATGCCCTCAACACCTACCTAAACACCGGAATTGTTTTATCGCGTACCTCGAACACATCTACACCTGTTCGAAACAAATTGGTCGAGTAGCGGCACATCAGGATTATTAAATCCAGTCTTTTTAATCCTGTAAGGCTGTCACACACACTCGGTTATCGCATCGGCCCAAACAACGAAATAAACAATAAATTCTGTACGAATCTCTTGTATTAGTTTCCAATTGAATTGACTTGCTGTATCGTCGTTGAATTATTCATGTCTTTTATTATTTCTAGCGCATAGCAATTTCAAATAAGAACTTTGCCACAATGAACAATGATCGTTTTTAGTGGATGTGCACATAAGGAATGGCAATTTTTTAAGGTCTGGCCTTTGTAGTGGGATGCGTTTTTCTTAGTTACAAATCGGATCTCGTTGCATAAATAAATAAATTTAAATTTCTTGATGAATACGTTCAATTTAAACGAATCATGTACGGCTTCGATATCTCTCTTATCATTTGAAATGAATATCTTTAGTAGTCCCTCCTAAATTGGAAGTGCAGTAGGCATTTATTAGTGAACAAAATTAATAACCTAACTAGGAAAAATTAAGAAATTTTAATATGGCCCCATAGGGCAAAAAAAAAATGCAGTCGAAATGTCCACAAAAATATACAAGGTGCTATTTAAAATAATAAATAAATAAATGCTACATAGCGGTGGCGGAACACTCTGTATAGGTGAAATATAATTTTAGAGTGTAAAGCTCTAAAGGCTAAAAAACTTTTGTCTATAAACAATGATCTCTATTTCAAATGATAAGAAACCTATCGAAGCCGGAAAATTTAGTTGTTTTGCTCTTATCGTACGATTAATAACATCTGGAAAATGAGCATTCACGTAATAACATACACTTTTCGGACATTATATCTGAATCAAAGGCAAAATCGGTTGCAGCTGCTTAAGTTTGAGCAGAGTATAAAGCGTATTACTCTAAATTGCGGAAACGTGGAAAACTTAATCCCCGGTAAGCGGTCAGTGCAAATTTCGAGCCGTGAACTTTCATAATAATGGCAATTTTGCATTATATTGCTTTCGTACCGAAACCAACTTTAGATTAGCCGTTTAGTCGTGTTCACTGATCAATTTAATCATTGACATAATTCGATTAATTTGCATATAAAGTATCAAATTGCGGAACTAATACATTACTCAAACAGAAAAAGTTTTATCTTTTGATAAATTAAATGTTAATAAAAAGAATCACACTATAATTGGGCCCAGCGATATAAGATAAAACTTCCAGATTTGTTAGATTTCTGGACCATAAAAGGGATCAGCAAAACCTATCTTCAGATAGAATTCTCCATTGACTTATCGTCGGATTACTCACCAATCATAGCTTCCGTATTCAGCAAGGTTATTAAAAATACAAGGCCACCTAGTCTATATAACTATAAAACAATCTGGAAACAGTTTCCAGAAAACATAGACACGCAAATTTCTGTGCAAATCTCACCAAAACCTCCTCAAAAAATAGACTAAAACGCTTTAAACCCAACGACCTGATAGATTTACACCTTAAGACTCACCCAGTATATGACTTTATTTAATTTTATATACTTTCATCCTATTCTGTATATTTTTATTCTTAATACTGCTATATACATACTCAAAGGAGTTTCTTCATTGGAAGATATTCCTGCGAGCCTCTCTTAAGACACTCGAATTACTTATTATCCTCTCTTATTGGATAGATTTTAATTATGACTGGGGTAAATAAAAAAATATATTTGGGTGTCGTAATAAATATTATTGTTACATTTGAAGACTACATGGTTATAAGTTCAAGAAGAATCTCACATTAATCAAAATTTAAATTATGGATCGCTCTTTATAAATTGGATTTCTAACTACAGAGATATTTGATCTCCAAGTTTATATTCACTGAAATATGTTGACGTCGACTTATGTCGTCGAATTATGTTTACCGTTGTACATTTGTTTGCAATTTCAAATTATATCTCTCATATTGTAGTACATCGTTTGCTGTACATTTACGTAAAGAAAGTCGCGGTATTCGAAACAAGGCGGAGTGCCGCCTTAACGACTTTACGAAGACATTTAAATTAGATAAAATATTGCAAATGAAATCTACGTTCACTGACGGGGGAATAATAGGGCGTTCGTATCGATTAAACGTAAAATCGAAAAATGCGGACGGACAATGGCATGTTTGAACGGCCCAGAAAAAATAACTATACCTAATGATAATAAATTACATAAAACTGTTCTAATTGCATCGTAACGAGGTTTAATTTATGAAAACACCGCGTACGTGAAATTCAACGAAAAATGAAAAATAATTAAAGTAAACTGGCTGAAAATTACATTTCGTGTTCTGCTAATGCAAAAAAAAGACGAAAACAGAAGCCAACTCCGAACGAATTTAAATTTGTTAATTACGCTTTGAAAGCACGTGAGAAAACAAAACGTTTCATAGTCGTTTGAAATGTTTTTCTAGTTTGGCGTTAATGCATTTTAACAGTTCGGCGTTTAACGTCGCGTTTAATCTGGCTGTTAATTTTTTTTCAATGTACTTTCGATGGAATTTTGACTATTGCTGATTACGTTGCAAAATCGAAAAATCATGCTAGAGACACGATGCATACAAAAATGAACGTTCTAAATTGGTAAAATTTAAATTATGAATTTATTGAGCGTCTGACACCTGAAAAGGTATTAATAATATTAATAATTTCGAGCAATTACAACCAAGAATTTTACATTTTTGGCTTTTTACATCGACTGAATATTTCATCGCGAATCAGAAAATATGAAACGTGCAATGAACAACATTGCCATCTACATGTTTAATTAATAATCGCAATACTAACAGAATATCCTTTATTTGTCCTCATTAAATAATAAAACGTTAGTTGTCAATTATACGTATGGGCAAACAAACTTTTCCACAGCGTTGCAGTGCTTCGACGATAGTAATTGCATGATGTGTGTTTTTATCGCAGTCGCGTTTTATTACTTTTATGACGCGTTTCACAAGGCAATTAATTTTATTTTGTTACGCTGCGTTGATCTGTAAGTACGACACAATACTTCTATGACAGATTTAAGATCAGTTGACACTTTTAAATTGTTTCTTCGTCGGTGCGTCCGGATTGTAGGTATTTAAATTTAGTCACCTTTTCGTGTACGTCGCTTGTATAATGAACCTTTTGTATCGCGGAGACCGCATAAAACACGTTCTCAATCTGATTTATTAAAAATTTGTTATGGTACATTTTATAAAAGAAGTAGTGTTGTAGATATTTGTTAAGGCACTTTTGTAGATAATGTGATAATCTTATTAAGTTTATAATTTAATGTTGTATGCCTTTTTGTAAATTGTCTTTTTCGGATTTAGTCATTACATGTAAAACTAACGTTTACAAAACAGATTGCAAATAAATTCGAGATCGATAGGCCCCCATTACCGTTGAAAATGTCATTTATAAGAAAGCAACGTATTGTATGAAAAAATAGCCCATAAAAAAATATTCAAAATTAAATCGAACTTTTTTTAACAGACTTTATCGATAGCCGGCTTCTGTGGCTTTGACAGTCTGGAGAGAAATATGGTTTCAACATGATAAAACACAAGCTCCATATATCGTGCCCCAGGTTTCAGCGAAATTAGATTTTAAAATCGCGTTCGCGTCGCCGCACATATTTTATGTAAAAGCTCTTGTATAGGAAATTTGAATACTTCCCGACATGGATGAGAAAATACGCATAATTGTGACATTTTATTTCCATCATACGTTTACATACATACGAGTTTCATTTCAGAGAGGAATAGCACAGAATATTTTTACGTTTGTTTTCCACAGTCAATAAAAGCGTACATATTAATTCACCGCGCACCGAACTTCATATGACCATCGTGTTTATTTTCCATGAATTTCAATGTAGGTAGCCTATATATTCGCATTTTAAAAGTCTTTGCTGTTTCGGAGAAGACGCTGGCTATCTTATCATTTCATCTTTAAACATTGCGTTCGAAAAATAAACGGCGCGCCCAAATTGATTTATAAAACAATTTGAAAACGCTTTCAATTTGTCATACGTACTTGCGCGATGAATTAGCTCCGAATGGAAAATAAATGTAAAAAACACGCTTGGGATTTCAAGGTCGTCTTGTTTCGAGACGCGCGCAGAACTGGTCCAAGTTTGTTTGCAAAAAAGACGTCTGCGGAAAACCGTGCTTGTCTCTTAAATTGAAAACTGACAGGTTGTTAGTTGTTACGTGTAAAATTTGTTCGGAATTTCGACTAAAATAAAACGCGTCGGCCCGTCTGAACTTATTAAAAATTAATCTGCAGTTCAGTTGAACACATATTTTTGTTGTTGTAGATTTTGCATGTATTAACGTATAAATAATGCGCGTTTGAGATAACAACAGATTGCGGGGTTTAGTGGTTGGCATACCAACGATAGTTCGTACGTTTTAATCGCAAAAATTGGGTCAGTATTTATTTACGTTTGTCGGTCGTGCTTTAATCCCCGCAAATGTAACGTTTTAATCTTCGGTTACGCCGAATTATACATTTTATATGGGAAAATATTAAAAAATATATATAAAAAAAGTCCTCCTGTAAGTCCAGTGTTTGCATTCCCTCCATCAGTCTATACATTCGTCTTTACCTACCCCACAAAACCTACATTTTCGATAATCCTCTGCCATCCAATATTTATTTGCGTTCTCCTCATTTCCACATTCCAAATACCCTCCACTTTTCTTCTCCCATTGTCTTCCTGTCCACTGTGTCAAAAGCCGATTTTAAATCAACAAAAGTTGTATACATTTTGCCCCCTTTTTCCATCACCTCTTTTCCTGCCAAATAATTGAGTATGTACACATTGTCCCTCTTCCTCTTCTGAATCTATTCTGATCTAGACAGAAGTGTCAAGTTTCTGCGTGTATACGTAGCATTACACTTTTATTTGTTTTCAACATTTTTGATTTCTCTTGTTTAAATCTTACTAGAAAAAACGTCAAATTTTTAAAACATCATTTAATTGTTAATGCAAGAGAATTATTAGACAAATTATCACATGAAAACCATCCGCAATATTGTCGTTATGTATCGCTCAAAAATCATAAATTCGAATCGTCATTTGCTTATTAAAACGCGTGTTTGCGTCTGAATCTGAACGTTCGAAACGCAACTGGCGATAAATTTTCTCGTTTAGAACTATTTTTAGGGTGTGTTCACGTAATAACTGTCGTAGTCTGGCATTAAATGCTTTTTATTTTACTTCAAATTTATTCAAAGTTAATGCCGAAAGAGATGAATTATTAGTATATTAAAGATTTTTACGCTTACAATGAAGAATTTAGATGATTAATGGGAATTGTATTAATTAATGTTAATTTATTGTTTGTCTGTGACTGCGGTTTTACGACGTGTTTTAATATTCAGGATTTTCTACGTGTTCATGATCAACGGTTCTTATCCATGATAATCAACATCACCAAAGTTCTAATAATTGCTCATAATTAAACAAAATAGAAACTTACCAATCATGGAAAAAATCACCCGCTTACTGAACCTAGAAAATAAAAATTATTGTTTTACTCAGAAATCGTAAATTTGTAAGACTGACAAAGTTGACTTTAATATTCCGCGAAAATGCCAGTTTTACATTCATTGGAAGTTTTCGATCACATTTACTCGTAAAAACAACCTTAAATTTTATTTAAACCCAACATGGTTATATTATGGTTATATATCTGTTTAAAAATATACGCTAAGCAATTATAAAGATAAACAAAGCGAGAAATGTTCGAAGAGGTCAAAACAGGCAATTGCAATTATATGATATCATCGAATAAAAACTTATCATTATAGGCCTTCATTTGCGGTGTGAGGGATATTCACGTATACGTTTTCCGATAAATCGAATGTCCGATAAAGCATATTTATTAAAAAGGGCGTGGTTGAAACGCGCCAATTTGATCATATTACCGATACAATGGCAGACGAAACAAAGTTATAAAAAATTACAAGTCGATTGATTAAAAAATACTCATTTGAAGGAGGCCATGGATTGTTGAATTTTAAACCCGCGATGAAGATGTATTGTAGGTAGGTATTTTTTTCCATGTAACCGTTGTATGTCCAAAGTTGTCCATGTAAAAACGGCGACACGGAGAAAACAAAGGGCCAAGAAAGTTGTTATGAAATAAAACTTTTGATTTTTTAATTTGAGGTGATGAAAAATGGGAAATATTCAGGAATGCCATACTAGAAGCTGCGAGAGAAAACTGTTGCGTAACAAAAATAAGATACAGAGAACAAAGAAAGTAGAAGACTACGAAGAACATAAAAAGAAACGCAAAGAAGTGAAAACTGTCAAGAAAGCTAAAGAAGAATCATCGTAAAAATTTGGACGAAAGATGACCGAAAACTTCAGAGAAAGTCAACTAATCTATGGAACATTAAAGCATCTGAGAAGGGGGCAGGAATATAATATGATGAATATCAGAGACAGACATGAAGAAATAAAACAATGGAAAGATGGAGATATTTCGAAGAATTAATAGAATCAGAAACACGTACACTAGAACGGAGGAAGAAATAATCGACATGGAAAAATTAGATATTATACGAGAAGAGAAGGTAATAGATGCAATTATTAAATCTGGGGAAAACATCGGGAAGAGACAACATAACTCCGGAAATAAATAGGCACAGACAAAATTAATCAAATGACAGAACTATGTAATAAAATATTTAAGAGTACAAAGATAGGTAGGGATATGGAGAGAAATGCATGGCAGGATGATTTAAATAAAAATTAGCCTTATACCAAATGGTGTATAGGCAAATGATTAAATAAATAAATATGTTTGAGGCTTGAAAGAAATTTGTTGACCAATGATTCGTTTTCCTCGTAATAACTTTTGAAAGTATGTAAAGATTTTAATGAACAAGTCATGATAAAATTCATACTAATTACACGTGTATTTCATGTAAGATGATGGATGGTGGCATAATCAAACAGAATTAAATTAATTTCTCCTTAACGCACCGTCCATCCCACCGCTGGTATATGCTAGCTGGTTGTTGTGCACGAAGGCAAAATAAACAAATGCGCCCAAAACCAGAAAGGAGAAAGATCACGAATATGAAGCGGTTGTTCCGTAATTTGTAACATCACGAAAAACAAACACGAAGAAAACAAAACCAACCGAACCCCGCGCAACATAATGTACGGTTTTAAGATATAAAACGTGAGAACCGTTTAATTGCGAAATTGAAACGACCAAAAAGAAGATCTCGAAAAAATAAATCATTGCCGAAAATCGGTGTTGCACAATTACTTCGACCGGAGAAAATGCTGTCGTAACTTTTAACGCCCGTCTCTTTTACGCTCGTCCGTCAAAGAGTCGGATGGAAAGAGACGGCGCGTCGTACGGTGAATTTTCTTAATAAAATGAGGCGAACCGAACTCGTACATTTTAGTGGTCAACTTTAAGTACAGTTGCCAACAAAAAGCGACCACCCAATTCGTACGAAACATGCTAGCGCGCGCACAAATAAAAGTGTAAGTTATAATTTTAAATCGAAAACACGTTGTGTAGCGCCGCCGCCGCGCGCTCGCCGTTCACATAAAATATAAAAGTATATAAATTTCTTACCCTTTATCTACATGATTTATTCGATCGTATTGTTTATGTAATTAACGTCGTAAAACTTAAAAATTGATATTATTTATTACCCGTAAAGTTTTAAAATATTATTCACAATTCACATATTGTTAATTAAGATAAGTGTGTAATGGCTCGTATATTATAAAGCGCCTTACATATAATATAAAAGAAAATAATTTCAACAGTTTCAAATTGATAAAGGCGCCTCAGTTTGTTGTTATTTTTTAATTTAGTAATATTTAATAATAATATTTCTTTATTTTTTAAGTTTGAATATTTGTGAAATGAGTTACATTTTTTTAATTATAAAAATAAATTATTTAATTGAAAAATTGAAATATATAAAATGAAATGAAAAATTAATTAATTAACCGCTCGTATAGGATCGTTTTTCGAGAACTAGACGAGGAAATGTTCAACAAATTAATTTCTGCAATTGTAATTTAACGCCAACGACAGAATAAACGATCAAATTACACATTCCGCAAAGTTAGTCGGAAATGCACATTATGAACGGACACGACGCAATAAGAAATTGCAAAGTGGAGGTTTAGTCGACGATACAGCGACATTACCGTGTGTTTGAAACGCACTAATTTTATCAAACCGAAATGCAAATGTACAATTTGTTCTGCTTGTTTTTGACGTTCGCCAACGAACCTAATTGCAATTCAAATTTATTCATCTAAACGTTTAGCGACTTTATGGGATAGCCCATATATAGAGTGTTTCAAATTATCGGGACACTATTGCTAATTCGCATTTAATTACCGTCAGCACAAAAACTGGTAAATTGCAGCTTTTGGCATTGCGGGGGTGATTTGGGTGATTTGTAGTGCACGTGGGCACTTTATAAAGGTATAATAATAATTCAAATAGAACAAGAATGACATAAAATTCTATTCTTTTCCTTTTACTATTGTTAAAAAAAATTTAAAAATTTTAACAATGTTAAATCGGATAATTACAAAAGAAATATGTATATACAGCTATATATGAGAACAGGAGGGATTTATAAAAACAAAACATACGTCCATATAAATTATGAGAACACATGCAAATGATCGTATAATGACGTAACACGATAAAATGTAAATAAGAACACTTCAAGTAGTATCGTTCTTGACAAACAGTTTCAACGCACAATGTGCTTTGTTTTCGAGCGTTATAAAAATGAAATTATAACAATCGGCATTATTACTTTTCTTAGAATGCATCCGAGTCATAACGGAGTTTGGTAAATTCCAAAGAAAAAAGTGCAACTGTCGATCGGCGAACCGTGTTACATTGTTTTAAATTAAATTATAGTTCCATCGATGGGACGGTTGTTAGTCTATTGATCGTGCACGATTTTATCACGAATACGATTTTTTATGAAAAATCGACAACATTTAATTTGTGGAGTTTTGTTAAAGTTTGCAACAAAAATTTTGAACACGTATAAGAAAAAATCATGAAGATATCAAAAGAGTATAAAAACGATTTTTTTCCAAAAAGTCTGCAAGGCAAGAAACACAACTTATGATTTCATAAAAAAGCAGAGCAGCCTTGCCACAAGTACTTTTACTACAAGATATGTTTTGAGTTACTTTTTTAATGTTTAAAGCATAAATAAGACGATGCTATTTTAGCACAACGAATCCTCCTAGTAGGTAAAAAAAAAAATCATGTATTGTCCTTAACTATTCACACGATTTGATTTTCTTAAACACTAATACACTAACATTAATACTAATGTAAATAATCGAAATGCTGCTTTGGATGTTTCTTTAATAATTAAACTCGTTAAGCAGGTGACGCGTGGCAAAGAGCGGTTCGGATGTTTTGTACCTCCGCGGCCGGTTATTAGACCTAATGTCTGCCCAGGTAGGCACAACGGCACATAGAAATGAACTAAAAATACAACCCTTTCTCTACGCTACTGCAATATGACATAAAAACGGTTTTAAATCGTGTACGCTAACAAAACAAAAAAAATCTTCGGCGTGCAAGGTGCCCATTTTTTGCACGTTCATTACACGGTAGAAACGTGCACATGTACACCTCTTTCAGATAATGCATACGTAAATATATGAAACGCGAAACTTTTAACTCAACGATTAAAACTAAAAGAAAAGAATTACACATTTTAAAAAATGTACATCAATTCGAATAATTTTTTCCTGGATAAAAGTTATTTCATAGATTCAACCTTTATACATATACAGACCATCGTATAGCATATTCAAAATAAAACTCTTTTTTAGTTGTCAAAAAAATCTGAAAATTAGAAGGCATAATCTTAAATTTCCAATCCACAAAAAGGCCGAATAATTTTTTCTAAAATATAATCAATGTGAAATTTGACTTTGATAGTGTTTTATTATCAAAGTAATAAAGCAATCCGGATTTTTTTTACAGCCTCACCTCCATGATATGTAGATTTTGATTATACAAAAGTTGGCATTTAAATTCGGATAATAACTGAATAAATTGTAATTTAATATCCAACAATAATAGCATTATTTATGGTAGGAGTTATCAAACTGTGGTAGCAATCTGATTTACAAGGGTTTCCAATAAAACTCATTCTGACGCACATCTGGTGCAAGCTGGGTGTCGTCGATCCTAAGAAATCCAGGACCGAAAATAAATTATTAAGTTCGGTTCTGAATTGAAAAGCAGTCGCAGTTCTTCGGCTGCACCATTTATGATTTACAATGGGTTGTTTGAGGTTAAGCGACCATTGTCAACCAAGAGTCGCAATAAATTACTCACATTTTCGTACGGAAAATTGTAAAAGGCCAATTAATTTGAAATCTATGACCCCTTCAAAATGTTTAATATCAGAAATGCGTTGTCTGTGATATTTTGATTCTAGTGACTTGATAAAAAAAAATTATAATTTTTTCACTTTTTGGCGTCCTGACGCCGGTCTATTTGAAAAAATAGAAAGGCTATTTTGTAGTACTTCCACTGTAGATTATTGACCGGTAGATTCAAGTTCCTAAGATGATTAGGAATATAGTTTATCGCGAATATGCTATACGATGGTCCAACCTGTATGTACATCGTGCAACAAACAATACCAGAACGTAAATCCCCAACAAATAAACATTTGCCATGCCCACGTACCTATTCAAATTCGCCGACGAATCTTCACGACGCATCTTATCTGAAATAAAACTGGAAGTCTAGAAAAACGACACGTAAAAGGTTACTCGCTATGATGCCGCAAAGGGTGCAAATTAATTTAAATAATTTCCGCTGATACATACAGTCTCGATAGTATTGTAGGTACATGCGTCTGCAGATTTTTGAATTTGGATGGATGGATTGGATCAGGAGTTTGCGAAAAAATACTTAAAAAAAGAACACAAAATGTTCATAAATTCTCCTTTTTTCAGATGTAATCCAATTATTTGTTTTTGATTTTAAAACAATTTAGAGAGAAATACCGGAATGATTAAACGAACAAAAAATTCTAATGAAGAAAATGAAAAATATTTCTGTAGGGTTTGATGAGCCATACATCCTTTAAAAGACGATAAATTCTTTTATGAAAATTTCCGAGTCATTTTTAAGTTATTTCTGCGTAGGTTTTCCTTCGAGTAACTAACTTATTTTATATGTATAACCCGGTAGATAGTGTACAAGGAAATAAAATTTATAGCATAGTAAAAAACGTCAACCACGTTAGTTTGTACATCATAAAGTTTTAATGCTTGTGCCACTGTTTATTAAATTTCAGAAAATGCTTAACGTTCAGTTGATTAAAATTTCCATAAAAATGTTTATTGTTTTTAATTATATTACGAATTTTCAAGTTTTTATCCTAATAAATTTTTACAGCAAACTTACTTCTTTAGAAATTGCACCAAGAAGAAGGAAATGCGTTAGATTACATAGGTACATTTTTAATCAGAAGTTAACGCCTCGACTGTCCATTACAGAGAGCTTTCTAACTGATTGTGTACATTATCATGAAAATAATTTCAAGTTTCGTACGTTCGAGTGAAGAAATGCGATTACGAAGGTACGGGGTGATTACACTTGAAACACGTTCGCACTTGCACGGTGAAATATTCCGATTAGATTTGCAATTATAAACGTGTGAATAAATGGATACATTTTATTGTTTCGAGTTTCGAAAGTCACGCTCGTCGATTTATGCCGCTTATCAACGGGGCATATAATTACATACGCGTCGACAGACGGGGGGATAGTTTGGTTTTTGAGTTGGCAGAGGGGCGTAAATTTTAACGTGCACCTGCCACACCTTCAACCCTGCTTGACTTGGGGCCATCATCGCGTTTTTACTTCTGGAGATAATAAGCGAAGATAAAAACCGGCGCAAAGTTCAAGAAATACAACGGAACAAATAATTTTTATATTTAATGTTACGGTAATTTTTTTTCTTGCAGGAAAAGCATCTACCCCAATCATAAATTGTATAAAAAAAATATTAATTTCTTGTGGGATAAATTTAATGTACAGGCTGAGTATTTATGTAGGTGTCCGGCTTCGATAACTCTCTTATCATTTGAAATAGAGCATACGTTTAGACGTTTACAAAAGTTTTTTAGCCTTTAGAGCCTTACACTCCAAAATTTTAATTTAATTCACATATATTCACTTTTTCTTTGAAATTATTTAAAATATAGTGTCCTATTTAGATTTGAATATTTTAATTCGAACTGACGATTATTTTTAAAACAAAATTTTATGATTTATTGTAAACAATTCTTTGAGGAATAATCATAACGTTCGAGCGTAAATTAAAAAAAAATAATCATTTATATTTTTTATGGCAATTATGAAGTTGTATACACGTGTATGCACTCAACATAAAATCATTCACTTTAATAACGTCATATTTCAATTTGATAGCGACTGCTTATACTTAAATCGTATGCGTAATTAACTAAATGCAGATTTTTACATCCAATAAATTAAATCGACTTCCTCCAAGAAATCATGTTGATAAATGATGATAAATCCTTGTTACTCAGTCGAGTACAAATTTATGTTCGTTGATCGTAATAATTTTCAATTCAAATACAACTGACGAAAATATAGGACTGTCAACCGTAAACGCAAGCACTAATCTGATTAGGTGACAAGCGTATAAGAGATGCTATCGATGCGTAATTGAATTGTAAATATGTAACTGATCTGTCAGAAAGTGTATTAACTTCAAACCTACGCTCGCACGGATTCAATTAATTTTTAAATCGCGTTCGGTAAAGTTTGTTACGTTTGGAATATTCCGAGATTCGTTTTAAACCAACGCTCGTTTTGAAATACGCATTAGCATACATACATTTAAAATAGTTTTCCAGTTAGATCGTTATATGTAGATAACTTTAACAATTATTGTAAAATATTCCAGCAATCAAGCGCAAAAAATAACACACATTACATAATATCTGAGCTAATTTGCGGAAGAAGTTTATTTTTTCAATCGAAGCGGAAGCATAAATTATCAATTTTACGCATCCGCTTGTGTGCTTTGTTTTCCTAACCCAGTTAAAAACATCATTTATGCTCGAAAACGACAAGTATATTCCACGCTCATAACTTACAATTTTTAACGGGTCGATTATTCCGGATTTTCTCAGATCCGATTGTAAAATACGTCCGCTTAAAGGTTCGATTTTAATTGGAAAAATACTAATTAGGAAGTTAACTCGAGGAGGTATCGTGCGGCGATTTTCCCTCGATTAAATTTCTCAAATTGTTATTAAAATCCAATTAGAAACGTCAGGGAAATGGGTTTTAGAAGAGAAAAAAATAGATTTATATATAATCGTTAGTTCGTAACATTGGCAAGTAACGAAGAATCTTAAATGTTGTCTTGTGCACAAAAAGGGGCTATTTTTAACCACCTACGTTTGACCCGATGATATATGGATGACGTTAAATGAAATATGTAATAGGTGTGCGTAAAGAACGGCGAGGCAAAATTGTTTATCAACATGACATTAATTACAAACATACTTAAGTTTTTTTTTTAAATATCGTTACCCAGTTCTGATTGGGAATGATTTTTTCTTTTAGCCTTCCACAAATTACAGCAATTATTTATATACGATAGTTTTGTAAGAAGTAATCTCTAAATTGTGTAACTTATAGCCAATTAAAACGATTTTAGTCCGTAATAATTTGTTTTTAAAACATACGTCTTCATTAAACGTCCTTACGTTTTATGGAGACCGATACAAGTCATAAATTATAAGCGACCATAAAAACATTTATATAAATTCTAAAACATAATGGAGATTCGTTGATATAAAAAAGTACATAAAAAGTGAAGACATGGAATCGTAGAAATGGAATGTTATTATTTATTATCTACATGATGGAAATAATAAAAGTGTTCGATACATAAAATGCTCTTACGTGACATTGCCAAGTTCCATTAATCAAGTAACCAACCAACCGTACCAATATTTAACTTTGTATTTTCGATTTTTATTTTTATTTGATGGGAAATCTAGAACGTTAGTATTGACGTGAGGTCACTTTCTCTTGCATCACTTTCAATAAAAATAAATGTGTTCGTTAAATTTAATGTGAATAAAATCGAAACTAATAATTTTCAATGTCTTGTTGAGAACTATGTAATTGTTTCGATGCGCTCGCTGGATTGTAAATGCGTCCAGAGGTTAAGTAGAATAGAATGGGAGCATGTCGCGACTGTGGAGGTCCGTTCGTTGAAATCGTAATAGTCTTTTCTCATTGCTTTATTAATTCCATTTCTGCAAATATAGTCGTTTATTTCCAATTCCCTTTCAGCTACAAGTTTGGGTCAGTTTGATCAACAGTACACTGACAATGAGAGAATGTTTATTAGAATAACCATAATTATAAATTATGGGTAAGTAGGGGACGATCTTTCTTTTTAATGCGGACAATTACCATAGTAAGCTCGTTAAGTAAAATTAAATTTGTATAAGAAATAGTTACCGTTACAAAAAAATCTTACTACATATATAATGTTTTATTGAGTCGAGAAATTATATATTATTATTTGGAGTTGGTGTAATTATGATAAAAATAAAACAAATTTTCTGCAGTTGTGCCAACTTAATATTTACACCCACGAAATATAAAAATAAAACTTCGACTTTTCACAACGCAAAACAACTAAATATTTCAATCAACATTTTCGAACTACCGGAATGTCTTGTTGCTGTGGTTCCCATTAATCAAACCCTTCTAATTAGTAGAACCGACACCACGAAACAAGTTGCTATCTCAAGAACACCCAATTCGAAATAAGTGAATAATAAATTGTACACGTAGACGGAGAGATGTCTCAACGCAACCAACGGTCTAGACGTGCAACTATGACATAGGCGAGCGGTTACGGCCTCGCCCTAAATAACGCCCAACTTTGAAATGAGTAATATTTAAATTTCGAAACTGTGTACACGCGGCAATGTCTTCGTGTGATCGTTGACGGAAAACGTGCTCGATCGTTCAAATCAACGCCGATAATTGCGGAAACGCTTCGGATTTAAACAATAAAGGCGCAGGGATTGCAAAGAGGAATTGTTTAAATTAAATATAATTTGTCTGTGATGATTTACAACCGGATAATTTCATCGTACTCAACCCGTAATTTATGAGTTTTCGATCCGTTTTGTAAAACACGAGGATCGAAAAGGATCCATTCGAGTTAATACAGTTGCGTAAATGTTCAGTTTAAATGTGGAAATCGAATTCCTACGTAAAATTTGCAATATTTAGTTTCGTATTAAATGTAATTTGTTGTAATTTCAGTTTAGATGTAATTTTACGAAACTATTTTAATAAGTGATAGCTGATTTTAGACTAAACGCAAATTC
>JAFFZR010004574.1:0-10942 GCA_018397195.1 Lethrus apterus
CAAAGAACCGCAAGACAAAAACTAGATGCTGCACCTGCAAGAAACCTATCTGCCGACAACACACCACATTTACCTGTACCAACTGTCATGACGAAAACCAAGATTAGTTTTTCGTTTTAATGAACTTCTATTTGTTTGAATTGTTTAGTACGTGTTATATTTCAATATGCCCATGTCTATTGAACCTACTTTTTAGTTGTACTCTGTTATGTATTTTGGTTTTAACAATGTATTATTAATTACTTAAATATATTTATAATAAATTACAACAAAAATAACTGTATCTAATATTATTAAAACAAATAAAACTTCAAGGATGTTATATTGATAAGAAAGATTAAAAATGTATGAGCAAATCGGTCAGTGAGGGAATCCCCGTTTAAACTGCTTTTTGTGCGTGTAGCGACAGGTTAATTTTGATTGGTTTTAGTATTTTGCGACTTCGATATGCACTGGATTAAACAAATTTAAGTAATTTAAGTAAGAAGTTTTTAAAAATATTGATTGGGCTTTTACTACTTCTAGGTTTTTATTTTATTACTTAAATAAACTTAATTTACTATTCTGTAACTTATTTATTTACTAAATTTTAACAAGTCTCAAAATCATTATCAATCAATTATATTACACAATATATCACACAGTAACAATATTAATTAATAAAGCAAAAATATATTTGCCTTCTGGACGAATAATCCGCTCATTAAACATTATTAACATAACATTTCTAGTAATAATTATAAAAAGGAAATATTTGTTATAAAACAAAAATTGCATATCAGTTGTGGCACAAGATGTAAAAAGTGCCTATGAATGCATGCAACATTGTTTCGTTGATTGTACGGGTATTTCATCGTCGTCTACAACAATAACGTTTCTCCTTTGTGAATTTTGTCGTTCCAAGGTTTCACTTTTTGCTTGTTTGGCTGCTTGTTCTAGCATTTTATTTGTTAATGCCAGGAACATTTCCTCCACACCTTCATTTAATTTTGCAGATGTTTGAAAATGCATTGCACCCACTGCATTAGCATATCTAAAAATAAAACAATAATTTCAATATTTATTGCAATCCAGTCCAAAAATAATAATATATATTTAAAAAATATTAACGTTTCTGCATCCTCTAAACTGACGTGTCTATCTTTTTCAAGATCCGTTTTATTTCCAGCAATCATAAGACAAATGTCGTTTCCTAACATTTTTCGCAACTCTTTAACCCAATTCCTAATCCTTTGAAAAGATACCTCATCTGTGATATCATAAACCAATATTGCTCCATTTGAATGTCTGTAATAGATAGGTCCTAAAGTATGGAATATTTCCTGGCCAGCAGTATCCCAGATTGATACAGTTACACGCTGACCATCTATATTTAACTTTTTAGTTACAAAAGATGCCTACAATCAAGAAAACGTAATATAAAAACAATATAAAGATAACATTCATACCTGAATTGTGGTTATGTGCTTGTTATTGAACGAATCCTCCATGTACCTTAAAATTATACTAGTTTTACCGACACAACCTTCACCCAACAGAACGACTTTGAAATTATGCATATTATTGGCCATATTTCACATATAAAAGTTTAAACAAACGTATGTATGTAAAAGAAAACGTGTAATAGAGTTTACTCTTTAGTCATTGCAAACGAGCGATAAAGAATATTTTAAAAATTGTTAATTTTTTGACGAATCAGCTGTTTATGACAAATATACCTAAGCGACACAACTGTAATTGTCACAATAATTAATTTTATCACCTATAGAGGGCAAATCCTACAAATTCATATAAAAATAACTATCATTATTTTATTCGATGGATAATTCGTATTTTAGATAAAATTTGCAAATCCAATATAAAATTGTATTTGTTTTATTCACTCTTAAGAATTTAAATATTTGTTTTAAAGGTAAAGTTGGCAATAATGACCGGAAGCGCGGGTCAATGAAGCTATTTTTACACATTTTTCAATTGAAAATGTAGATAACACGTTTAGTTTCTAACACGACTGTTTTTTAATATTAATTTTATTAAATGTTTCGGTACTGTTATGGTAAATTATTTCGTCGTTTGAAGTTATCTTTTAAAAATGTTTGGCGATTGCGATGGGACCAACGCATGCGTACACGTTCTGTATTACAGCCGTCATCTGTGTTGTATTGGTAAGTTGACCATGGCTAAATTTTTAAGGTTTTCTATAAAAATACGTCGATTTAATGCATGATTTTGATTGTGTATGGTCGGTGGTTATATTTTAAGATTTGTTATATGGATGTCATTTAAAATTAACGACCCTTTAATTTAAAATAAGTGCATTTTCGGTGGCGTCGTAGAGACGTTGGTTGAAAGCGTTTGTTGAAATCTATGGTAAAAGCTCTGTTAATCAGGTCAGGGTGCCTAATTTGTTTCTATGTTTAAAAAATTCTTTGATAGCTGTACTATTTCCTATGTTTTTTATTTGTTTTATCGGTTTTCGTTGTAATTTGTACGTCGTGCAAGTTCTTGGTTTTTGATTCGCTTAAATAGTGCACGTACGCGCTTTCTCCTTGTGCACGTGTTGAATGGGTGTCCCAATTTCGATGTTGAAATGTAGATCACACCCTTTTCTGCAAATATAAAGCAATGGGGATGTACCAGACTATTTTTTTTAGAAAGATGATCTCGATACCTTCGACAGAATTAAAATAGAAAGTGTCGATTGTCAACTATTTTTGTTTGTTTGTTTTGTAATGGTAACACGTATTCACGTTACTGTTATTTATTTACATACATAACTGTGCGTTACCTTTTTGAAGTTTTCAGAAATTGTATCATATTCGTTAATCAGTTTATTAAAATATAAGTGGAAGAGGTTAAAAAAATCCAAAAGCAACTGCGACTACTTGCATTTTCGGTCATTCAAAGTCACGGCAAGGTGCGATTTTGGATACGTGCGTGTAGTAGTTGTGGGCAATTGTTTCATGATGGCCGTCGCGTTCGTGCCATCGATCGAGTCTTTCGTCGAGCGCGTGGATGCTGGGGGTTAATGCCCTTTAAGTTCTTCGCGCCGATTTACACGTACGCTAGTTCGAAACCGGAGTTACGCAAGCGCCTTCGATTGAATTTTGATACGATTTCTTGCTCTTGATGTCGTTTTTTTTCTCTGGCTCCTTTGGCTTTGATACTATCACATGCTGAACTGTACCGTTGGGGTAGGTCGCGATCATATGTTTTTCGACCCAAGTGGAGGAGACATTTCCTTAGCTTTGACGATTGTATTTTTCATGTTCGTGTTATCGTTTTGCATTTATTATCTTATGACTTATGACGTTGCTTACGGACGTGTTTACGTTTAGATCCCAAGTCAATATTTTGTCAAGACTTTTTTGTCATATCTTATCCATTATGTTTGTTTAATTTAGGAAGACCTTCGAGTTTATCGATACTTTTCGCCGCGAGATTGTAAGAAAGATTTGAAACTAATAGAATGCAATCCTTAAATAGTGGAAAACAAGATATGTAATTTTTTTTACATTTTATGGCTAAGTTACATATGTACATAGTTTTATTATTATTATTTGAAATATTTGAGAGTCTGCCCTCTCAAAAAGAGGGTCCGCAGCACTACATAGTTTAAATTCGTAATACCTATGTATTAAAATGAAATTGCAAATTTAACCAAATCCCCGGCGTACTTGAATTTTCCTGGGCAAATCATTTCTATTTCAAGGGTTCGAGTTCTCAAAGTGTTTTGAAATTTTTATTAGATAAAATTTAAACAATCGTATGTGTGTATAATGCGATAAAATTGTTATTGCTTCATACGCTTCGACTAACGTTTTTCTGAAATGTTATGGAAAATACGATAAGATTTGTTTACATAAGTTAAATAGTCGTTTAGTTTTATTTATTTACGTTTACGTTTGAAGAAATATAGTCGATATTTCACGTTCGGAAATAAAGGAATTTTTACTACGCATTTGTATTCTAAATATTTGTCGGTTTTTATCCTTTTTTTAATACTCGGTTCGAGCCAAACTGATCTATGTGAACAAAATTTACGTTAACCTATTTAATAAATATTTATAACGTAACATTCCACGCCTAGAACGAGCAAAATGCAAATTTCACGGTCGATCAAGGTCATATCATGCAATTATTACATGGACAATTTTTTTCAAAAATCTAGTTCTGCAGGATTAATTAAAATTCCTCTCTACCGAAGTATCTGCATCAACCGTTTGTAAGGGTGGGGTTTATAGAAATGAATAATTCAGCAATGTTGTGCCGATGAGGACTTAACGCCCGATTGTTACATATAATTAATATAATTTACGAGCCTGGAACTTAACTGAGCTTTTACCAGTTTTTGTACCTCAAAGTTTAAATAAAAACATTATTATTTATATGATAAGATTGATAAGACATCCTATCAATGTTGTGTAGGTTAAGATCAGTTTGAAATTCTTGATCATATTTATATGTATCACGCTTTCTCCTACATCGCGCAAATCTAAAGATACTTCGTGTTGTTAACACCATACGTGACGCGACGTTGTCCTCCCTTTACGACGTTTTGTCCTTCTCTTTTTCGCTTTCAGCCACTGACCAACGGCAAGTTTATATTTAGAACAGTCGTTGGAATGCGGACCGTGAGTGTGCGATAAACACGTTTATTATGATTTTATCGAAAATCGAAACGCCATCTTCATAGGTTCAAAGACTCACATTTTTGAGTTTAGCAACTGGTTTTGTTAACACTGAAGCTTCGCAAACGAAAAGAACTGCTATATTTGACAGAAATGTACAGGGACATTTGTTTATGTTAGACTTTCAAAAAATTTACATACACATTAGGGCACAAGCATGATCCCAAACTGAATCTAGCGTTAATGACGTCACATAATTCTAAAATTCATTTTGTGAAATGTTAGTGTAAGTACGTGAATTGCGAAATTATGTGCGCTAATGTATGGCTAATGTATAATTATGATATGTTTGAGTGAACGATTTTAATCGTTTGGTTATAACATGAAATATTAGAGGATAGGATTATGTGACGTCAGAGCATGAACCATGTTGATGCTGAGTTTGCGATTTAAGCGACTCTGTAAATATTAAAATATAGAGTGATTCTAAGTGTCTGTCTGTGTTGCTTTTTGCAAATGTTGCATCAAGTTAGCTATTGACGCTCAATAGTTTGTGTGAAGACGACATGTACTGGATGGACAAATTTCGATGTTTTCATAGGGAATTTCGATAACCATAAGAGATACAGAAAAATTACCCTACTATCCTCGATCGCTTTTTTGGAGAAAAATCCAATGGTGAAAACCAAAGTTGGCTATAGTCTTTTGTTTTCGACTTATGGGCAAAAATTCGATTTTTTCAATTTTTGTTTTATGGCTATATCTTGCTTATTTGGAAAAATGAAGGAAAATAATGTCGACGTTCTTAAGGCACTTTTTTTTTATAAGAATGCAGTGGCGTTGTTAGTTTTTTGATAAAGTTCTCCAAATTCGAGTTGTTTTCCCTTTTCAACAATATATTGTTGAAAAGGGAAAAAATTGTCTTTTTATTTAAGCCACAGCCAACTATGAGTTCCATATAAAAAATTACAACTTTATGTCACAACTCAAATTTGGAGAACTTTTTCAAAAAACTAACAACGCCACTGCATTCTTATCAAAAAAGTGCCTCAAGAACGTGGACATTATTTTCCTTCATTTTTCCAAATAAGCAAAATAAAGCCATAAAACGAAAACTGAAAAAAATGATTTTTTGCGCATAACTCGAATACAAAAGACGATAGCCAACTTTGGTTTTCACCATTGAATTTTTCTCCAAAAAAGCGATCGAAGATTGTAGGGTAATTTTTTGTATCTCTTATGGTTATCGAAATTCCCTATTAAAATATCGAAATTTGCCCAACCTGTATAGTCTAGGTTAGATAAATGTAGTACAAACATATTATGTTCAATAAATTTTTATGGTGTAGTTTTACCTTTTAATGTCAACTTTTCGTTTAATAATTTAATTAAAAGTCAAATATAATTTTTGACGTATACAATGGCACGAAAACTTATTAACATCACAGACTTTTTTGCCTTTAACTTATTATATACAGGTGTAACATTAGTGCGATATTCTTCGATATCTCCATTGTTATGCAAAATACAAAAAATATTTTAAGACAAAAGTTTTTTGAATTTATGGTCTCTACCACCTACACGAAGTGTTTCGTTTGTTCGCAACCACGAACAACTTTAAATGGAACAGTCTATATATTATTACATTTTTGAATTCCGTGGGTAATTTTAATAAAAGTTCGTATAAGATAATATTTGTCTATGTCTATTGATTTTTAAGATATTTACATTTATTCGGAAATTTTGACAGCTGACGGTCTTCGGCAAAACGCCAATAGTTCAATAACAAAATATAGCAAGATAATGAAATTTTATGCAACGCTAGAGGGATCTTTAGTGACAATAGTAAAAGCATTTCAAATTCGATATGTAACACAACATACGTAACAAATCTTTTTTTTGAAACAATTGAAATGCGTAAAACTTAATTTTTATTTTTATCCATTAGTCAAAAGCAAAATTTAATTGTCTATTAATTTGAATATGCCACATGTAGTTAAAATTAATAATTTTCGAGATATTGATGTATTTTGTAACTTTCGTACATTGTCATCCCTATTGAGAACCATAAAAGTAATTTTAAATGAGTTTTTTTTGCTGATAATGATAATGCTGATAAACTACGAACTAATAAAAAGTATATGCTGTAAATAAGAAGATACATCAAGATTTACGTTTCAAAGTTTTATAATATTCACACATTAAATAGAGGGATCACAAAATGCCATATTTTTTTTATGTAATATTACTGCTGTCTTGAGTTTCATCGTTAATCAAAATATGTAAGTTTCATGGTATTTTCATTATATCCCAATTACCATATTCTGTCATTCTTTCCACAAAAAAACTAAATAATAGCATAATATTGGAACGCAACATTATTTATTATAAATTAAATAATATATTAAACACTTGTTAACGGAAAAATGTTTGGAAAATGAGAAAATAAAAATAAAAGTAGCATAACCGACATATTGTTTTTGAATATACAAAATGGAACAGAACTATAGGTAACTCCTATTCAAAAGATGGCATTTTGTAATTTCTCTATTTAATGTGTGAATATTATGAAACTTTGAAATGTAAAGCTTGGTGTATCTTCTTATTTACAGCATATTCTATTTATTAGTTCGTAGTTTATCAGCTTTGTTTAAAAAAAAAACGTTTAACAATGACTTTTATGGTTCTCAGGAGGGATGACAATGTACGAAAATTAAAAAATGCGTCAATATCTCGAAAATTATTAATTTTAACTACATATGTGGCTTATTCAAATTAATAGACAATTAAATTTTACTTTCGACTTATGAATAAAAATATAGCGCTTCCATTTAAAAAAATTAAGTTTTCCGCATTTCAATTGTTTCAAAAAGAAGATTTATTAAGTATGTTGTGTTACATATCGAATTTTTAATGCTTTTACTATTATCACTAAAGATCCCTCTAGCGATGCATAAAATTTCAGGATCTTGCTGTATTTCGTTATATACATAGGCGTTTTGCCGAAGACCGTCCGCTGTCAAAATTTCCGAATAAATGCTAATATCTTAAAAACGAATAGACATAGACAAATATTATCTTATACAAACTTACATTAAAATTACCCAGGTACTTCAAAAATGTAATAATATATAGGTGTTCCATTTCAAATTTTAAAGTTGTTCGTGGTTGCGCGCAAACGAAACAATTAAAAAAAAATTTAGGTGGTTGAGACCATAAATTCAAAAAACTTTTGTCTTAAAATATTTATTGTATTTTGCATAAAAACGGAGTTATCGAAGAATATCGCACTAATGTTACACCCTGTATGTGTTTAAAGAATTTCTCTTTGAAATTTTGAATTTTTATATTAATAATTCATAAATTTAATCTAAAATCTTACAAATTCTGATCAAGTTGAAAATAGCATTCACCGTATAACGTATATCTTCCTATCTAATTATATACAGTGCGTTCTACAAAACGGGCCGAAGACTATAGCGTCTTCAATTGTGATTTAATTACCAACAAACCATATATATTATTAAACGGGACAGTCTTAGCTACAATTTGGCGAAAAGTCCTTTTTAAACACCTTCATTTAGTTGTTGTGACGTCAGCGACAATTTTTTAAATTGCTCGATATAATTTTTTTGTGTATTCTTGTATTCTTTTAAGTACTTTTCACTGGTACAAACTTTTAGTAGGGTTGTACTATGAAATTTTTGCAAAAAATGCAAAAAACTGATTTGAGCTAGTAGGCTGTTAAATCCGAAATTCTCTTTAGCAATCAATTTGTGATGATAATTAAGCAAGCGTAAAACAACTGCGTCGCTTATTTGACGTTTCAAAGTGCTGAAAGAAGTTCGTTTTGTATACTATTAGACATCCCAAAATGGAAAATACAACTAATGAACTAGTTACAAGTTTTCCATTTTGGGATGGCTAATAGTAAACAAAACGAACTTTTTTCGGCACTTTGAAACGTCAAATAAGCGACGTAGTTGTTTTACGCTTGCTTAATTATTATCACAAATTGATTGCTAAAGAGAATTTCGGATTTAACAGCCTACTAACCAGTTTTTTGCATTTTTTGCAAAAATTTCATAGTATAACCCTACTAAAAGTTTATACCGATGAAAAGTACTTAAAATGCTCTAAAAGAATACACAAAAAAATTATATCGAGCAATTTAAAAAAATTGTCGGTGACGTCACAACAACTAAATGAAGGTGTTTAAAAAAGATTTTTTTCGCCAAATTGTAGCTAAGACTGTCCCTTTAATAATAAATATGGTTTGTTGGTGATTGAATTGAAGTCGCTATAGTCTTAGGCCACTTTATTTCAACATAAATAATTTAATAACGATAATAACATTTAAAATTTGTAATAAAATATAGCAAGTGTTTAAAATGTGGGCACAGATAATCATTTAGAATCACTCTGTACCTCTGTACGTGGAGATGTCTGAATCTGAATGCACTTGTAATCTATTTGTAGCGCGACCAATGAAAGTTTAACGACGCGCGCGTTCTCAACTCGAATTTTCTTTACCGGTTTCTATCCGACGCGACTGCGGGTGATTTTTTTTTCTTGTCGACTGCCGTCGCGAATTAAGTGGCACGTGTCTCGTTGGTACAAAAGCAACGTCGCGCCTCGCGTCGGTGGCATGTCTCCAAACATATACAGTGCTTTTTAGGTTATGTGTTACTTTTTAACACGATTTTCAAAAAAGGAATTGCCTTTTATATGGATCTCTAATCAATAAACAAAATGGTTATGTTTTATAATAAAGATATGGGACTCCATTTAATGCTAATTTCGTACCAAAATTTGCTACGCTCTTTTAAGCTTCTATACGGAGCCTCCTCCACACAGTAAAAATTTATTATTTTTTTTAAATTTTTAGTTTATAAAAAATCTTCAGTGTAATAAAATATATTTATTAAGATGTATATTAACGTATATGAAATATGTATTTTGAAACCTTTAATAATAATTATTTTATATCAAGAATGTGGATATCGCACAATCATGAAGGCGAACTAAAAGAAACTACTTGAAATGTAATTGGTAGGGACTTGCAATTTATATATTTTTTATTCTTTTTAACTATATTGATATAGTACTGTCTGAAAAATCGAGAATTTAAGAAATCAAGCAACGGGCAATAATACCGTTAACAACAAAAGCGGGATTAGAAGGAAATGTAAAAAATTGAGCGGAAAACAGAAGTTGATGGATGAATTTTTCAAATCAAAAACGATACTAATGGGGTTGACAGAAACTGAAAAGAAAAGAAAAGGAAATGTAGAAATGGAAAATGTACCTACTGAAAAATGTACCTACGGGCACAAGCAGAAATTGCATGAATTTTTTTTTCTCCTTTGCTTCCTTCTCACCACTTCTCCCAAGCTCGAAGAACTTATCTGAACTAAGAGTGGGAAACACATAAAGATGCCAGCGAGAACTTATTTCTGTAAGATTAAGGGCATTACTAATTGTATAGTATAACAATATACTATGTAGTACAATCATAGCTGCATGTGAACCCAGCGAGAATTATGAAAAATACCACTTATTCATAAAATTAGATTTTACCGGAATATGTAGTTGGCGGTGATTGGGAAAATAGTGAAGGTACGATTTGGAAGTTCGAGGAAGGCGGGAAAAACATAACTGGCATGATTAATTGACTTTTATGAACAAAATTTACTCACGTCGACATTTTTAAAGTCGATAAAGGACATTAGGGCCAAAAAAGAGCTAAAATGGAATATAACCACTACCTAGTAGTAAGACTAAAAAACGACTTAATAAAAAAACAAGAACCAAAGAAATTGAATGCATTATCTGATGTCAGAAGCTATAAATGCAGCCAGACAGAAATAGACAGAAATGCCAAGATATAATTAAAAGAAACTTTGAAGCACTAATACTGTGACTCGAAGAAAAAGTTAGCAGGCGACAGAAAAAACAGACAACTTGGGATGAAGAAATAAAGTAACAAAGGCAGGGTAATTCTAAGCTGTTATACAAAACTAAATGTTTACGAAGAGAAAGGAGTTAAAAATAAAAATGGAAAGATTTTAACAACCAGAGAAGAAATCAACAAGCGATAGCACGAACATTTTAAGGAAGAACTGTTAGAGGAAAATATTGCTAAGATCCAAAAATAATGTGGAGACGTTGATTAATTAGTGAATCCTAGGAAAGAAATGAAGAGTTTTTGATTTTAAGCTTAAAATAAGGAAAGCACCACGAGAAAACTGAATAAACCGGAAATGTTCACATTTATGGTGATTGGGGAAATATACAGGTGTCTCAAAACT
>JAFFZR010004574.1:11165-67559 GCA_018397195.1 Lethrus apterus
GTAAAGACACCTACAGATTGAAAAATAGCTGTCATAATATCGATATTCAAAACGAACTGTACAATTCAGGTGTAATAATAATATTTCTCGAGGTTAACAGTTAAATAACTGTTAATTATGCCAGGAAAAGGATATCGACAAAACAGATTACGTAAGGAAATGTACGAAATTTTCGGAGATACTCAAGCAAGATTCAGACCAAGGGACTGGACCTTAGACCAAAACCATACAAACTATACTGCCGAGGAAATGCCTTATTAGGGATATTTAAAGTGTGTACGAGAATATAGTAAATAAAATCAGAACAGTAGTGGAAAACAAGAGAGAGTTTGCCATAAGTAAAGGAACTTGGCAAAGTTGGATAATCTCTATTCATTTGTTTGTCAACGTCGTGGATGAGATAGCGAAGAAACAAGCGAGAAAAGTAAAGGAGTAAGAATAGGAATTGAGTTCAGAAATTGTCAAATAATTCCTATACAGGGTGTTTCACTGGTAGGGAATTCCTCAATAACTAGTGAACAGTGACAAATAGAATACAAAGTTTCTACAAATAGTTGTAGGATTATGATTGGTCTATAATTTGATATGTATACAGAATGTTTCATAACTGTGGTATAGACTTCAATTTTGTTATTTTAAATACAATACCCCCAATATTATTGTATATTTGGAGGTACCAATAAAATATGAACAAAAAAGATATAACAAACTCGTTAATTTCCGAGATATTTTGGATTTTCTGAAAATTATGCCACTTACATTGTTTGAAAAAAGCGGTTGTATTTTAATTGCCTTTTAGAATAAGTGAACGAAATTTTGAAATGTCTTAGTAGAGACCTACTTACACCTTCAGTTGTGTTTACAGTTGTATTTTAATATACTGGGTGTTCGTTCCTAAAGTGCAAATTCAGTCAAATTGAATTGGGCATATCTCAATTTTTTTTAATACAACATCCTGTATATATTTATATCATTCAATTCCTATTAATGGGTGATTTTTATTAAGCACATCCTATGTCTATCTCTTCTACTTTTCAAGTTATTATGGTTTTTATTAAATTTCCTTTATTTCGGTCGTATTTAAATTCTTAGCAGGCGATGATTTTAAAAATGAAGGTCAGAAAACAGAGAGAGACACTTATTTAATATTATGAATAACAAAAAATATATAAATAAGCCAACAATAAACGAATATTATAAGTAAACAAACATTAACAAATAACACTAAACAAACTAAAACAGGAAATTTTCGATATAACCGCCATTTTGTCTAACATATATTTGTAGTCTATTTCTAAAACATGTATTTATTTACATTTAACAATATTTCTTCACTGACACTAGCAAACGCGTTTCTAATTCTAATTTTCATTTCTTCAATAGTTTTTAGAGGCTTAGTTCGTTTTCCAATATGATATTCAACAGTGTTATTTGTTACTGTTTGTTTAATATTTTTTTACTTATATTGGTTTATAGTGGGTTCATTTTTTTTGTAATTTCTAATATTAAATATCTGTTTTCTGACCTTCATTTTTAAAATCATCGCCTGCTAAGAATTTAAATACGACTGGAATAAAGAAAACTAATAAAAACCATAATAACTTGAAAAGTAGAAGAGATAGGTATAAGATTTGGTTAATGAAAATTAAAGCACCCATTAATAGGAATTGAATGATATAAATATATACAGGCTGTTGTATTTAAAAAAATGAAGATATGCCCAATTAAATTTGACTGAATTTGCGCTTTGGGAACGAACACCCAGTATATTAAAATACAACTATAAACACATCTGAATGTGTAAGTAGGTCTCTACTAAGACATTTCAAAATTTCGTTCACTTATTCTAAAAAGCAATTAAAATACAACCGCTTTTTTCAAACAATGTAAGTGACATAATTTTCAGAAAATCCAAAATAAAGTCTATACCACAGTTATGAAACATTCTGTATACATATCAAATTATAGACCAATCATAATCCTACATCTATTTGTAGAAACTTTATTTTCTATTTGTCACTGTTTACTAGTTATTGAGGAATTCCCTGCCAGTGAAACATCCTGTATAGCTTGCGGCAGATTTACAAGTAGTTACTTCGGAGGCAATGGTTGTAGCCAGGAATTACGAAAAAATAACTATGATCACGTTATAAAGTAGACATCACCAATGAAGTACCTAGTTTCCTGTATAAACATTATGGAAATAGAACCCAATAACAACAGTTTGTGCTCGTCTTGTACAGTTCTCTTTCTTCTCCCTTTCACCTCATATCATACATTGCCGCTCTCATGCTTGTTTCCACAAGCATCTCTCCTGCCCCGTCTCGTTGAGGACTCCGAGGTACTCCGGCGTTGATTTCTCCAATCTCAGCGTTTTTTGAGCACCTCTGGAGTTGCTTCCGCTGGCACTTATATTCCTTAACCCCCCAAACTTCCGCGCTATACATTAAATTGCTTTTAACACAACTCCTCCATATACTTGCATGTTCTTTCCAGTTACCCTCTCGTCTGCCCTAAAGCACCCTCTGTAGTCTTATTCTGCATTTTTTGTTATCCCTAATGGCCCATCTTAGATACATCCAATCTCTAACTTCTTTAATCAGCTCCCCTTTCCATCTTAACTTCACTTCTTACTTCCTACTCTCTTTTATGAATACCAAGACCAAATGTCTTGTCATTTTTATTTATTTGAGTACAATATAAATCTAACAAAATGTCTAACCCAGTTTTAGATTAAAGTTCAACATGAGAATTTTTTAGACTTTTACAAATTTTGATCAACCGAATTTAACAAAAATGTCAAAGTTTTTACTTTGACATTTAATTTAAAATACTTAAACTTTATTTTCATTTTCACTTTTTCAAATTTTAACCTAATGCAGTTTTCGTTTGTAACATTTATATTCGGTTCTTTCAAAATTGTATCTTGTTCATAGGTAACAAATGAAATTTGACATTTAAATGCGCACGAATCGTAGAATCTGCGTACAACAACCTTACAAATTCTAGTCAAAAATGACTTCAAAAGACGGCCTTGGTAAGTCGATGACCCCGAGTTGAACGGGCGGATTGTCACGTGTGGATAAAGTCAGTGACTACTAGGTACCAACTAATAAAAAAGACAAAAAATGACAAATCAAAATGGATCGTAATAATGGAAAAGGAACGTTAATGAAATAACGTTCCTATAACACTCGGCGACAGCATTGTTTACATTCATGTTGATTCACCGAAGCTCTTGACACACATATACCATCCATAAACAAGGCACTAAAACGGCGCACTTGTAGTAACGGGTTTTGAAATTAATAGTCATTCTTTATAAATAATGATTTTGATCTTAAAATAATAGAATCCCAATTAATTTGAATCTCATTGGATGTTTGCACGATAAGTAACTTGCACAAACATGACAAATTTTATTTAAAATTAACATAGATCCCTACGATTTTTTTTTTTTTGCAAAACCACTGTAATCCACTATAAGTTGTTAGTTTAAAGAATTGGCGAAACGTGGTAAACCCAATTCAAATAGTTGGTCGAAATTAAATTCAAAAACATTGCAAATTTTACATTTGAAATGTCATTAATTTTGTTTTTTTTTTTACAGATTTGTGTATTTGTGTTATTCTGCCGTTCAAATCTTTGGTCCCCAAAATGTTTTCGTTCCATAGGCCCAAAGTGTATCGATCGCCTACGGGGTGTTGTATTTGTAAGGCGAAATCTAGTAGGTGAGTAGCAACTTACTTGATTTTAAATTTAAAAAAATAATGAATTTTATTACAGTTCTAGATTTACGGATAGTAAAAAGTATGAAGAGGATTTTCTGGAATGCTTTCAGTTGTCTACTCCACGACAGGGTGAAATATGCAACGCATGTGTCTTATTAGTAAAGCGATGGAAGAAATTGCCCCCAGGTTCTGATCGAAATTGGAGACATGTAAGATCTTATCTTTATTTTCAGTCGGAATAAAATTTTTATATTATTTTATTGAACTATAACACGCTTTACTTTTTTAAATTATAAAACAGTTGTCAATCTGTTTAATACGATTTCATTTTGAACAATTTCTATTTCTATCTAATTAAAACTTTAGGTTTATTGGTGAATATTTATGGGAATAAGTTAAGACAAGAACATTAGACAATTTCAGTTTTACGCTGAATAGAACAAATATAGTAATGTTATATCAAATTAAACATTCAGGTTTAAATAAAGGATTGTAGGAGATCGACGCACAAGCTCGACTTGCATTGTTCACTTACAACATTTACAACTAACGTTAGTTTCGAACTTAGTTCTCATCACTAAGGCTCCTGTGACATGAGTGACCAATGCTTCGCCGAGTCGCCACCTTAGCCAGATGTGTCGGCAGTTGTTGTTTAATAAACCAAAGACAGCGCCTCCTATCGGTGGTGAGCGCAAGCATCGGCTATCTGGCAACTGTATTACAATAATCCTAACTCACAGGCCGGCCGTATGCGAACGCTCAGCTGTAGATATTATTTAATTCCTCAGCCAAGTAAATTTATTCCATAATAAAAAAAAAAAAAAACGAATTCAACTAGTTGAATTGATTTACAGCTTCTGCTAGAATCTAAATCCTTTCCATATGTTTGAATTGTGGTTGAACATATTGTTAGTAGCATCAGTTGGATAAATGTCAAGTTATTTTCTTTTCTTGCAGAATTAGTGGGTAATATCCGTATTCTTTATTTGATTGGAAGGATTATGGTTTTTTGATATAATGAAGGGTTTGGTAGGTCGTGGAAAGGATTGCTGGGGAGTCGCATTTTTGTTTTGGAGGTGAATGGTTTTAATGGTGGGGATTCTAGCGTTGAGATAGACAGGATACTACATATGCTGCTTTCTATTTGCATGAAATCTCAGAGATTCTCACCTCACTTATTTAGACTCACTTAAGCGACCGTTCTATTCATTTCAACTCAGATCAATTAAGTGAGTTTCATGTGAGCCTGGTGAACATTTTCAAACCATGTTCAGATAAGGGAGTGCGGATTAGCAAGTGGTGGGAGACAAAAAGTTTGGTTAGGTTTAAAGTTTACACGTTATTTTGTCTTTAATTTCCATTTTTTTATTTTATTATTTTTAAAATATCTTACGAAATTACGACGACTAGTGAAGAATGAGTAATGATCTGTCATCAAAACACTAAAATAAAATCATTCTGTTTGATGTAATTATTGCTATAATTCTACATTCACGTCTATTTACCACCTGCACAATATACTTGTCTCTATTTAGTGAATGCATTTTGTATTGGCAGATTATCATTTATTATTTTACCAATAGGTGTAGGTTAGGAACTATTGACAGATTAACAATATAAATGTGTAAAAACTGAGCGAACAGTTCCATTTATACAATTGATTAAACTGAGCTAGTAGAGAGATGAGCGTCTCATCTCATATAACTGAGATGAGACAAACGGTAAATGGAAAGCAGCAATAGTCTAATATTGGTCTGCAGATAGATTTGTATATTTTGGCTGAAATTGTGATGTTGGTTCCTTTGTTCTTGAAGCACTGAAGTGTTTAGCTTGGGAAATCGTTTTCTAAATTAGTTTGAAATTGAGTTTTTGATATAAGTGTATCCCAACCTTGACTGGCGAACTGGAAACGGTTTACTGACTTGATTTTTGGAGATGAAACCGTTAGGATATATGTAGTTGAAAATCATTAGTTATGACTTGATTGGGTTTGCTTCCAATCTCATTGTTTAACCAACATATTATATTGTCAGTCTTATGCTGAACTCTAAAGACTGTATCATTTGCAAATTCAAGCATGTATGAACTGAGATTATCTATTTATGTGGATATCATAAAAGTATATGACGAATAGCAATGGTAATAAATAATCCTTGTGGAACTCCTTGGTAAGCTGTGAAACTCTCAGACTACCTTATTTATTCTAATATTTTATCAAGAAATGTTAAAGAGACGAGGAGATATTAAATTCAGATATTGGTAAAAACACTTAACATTTTGGTACTGTTATGTAGATGATGTTTTGGCCGATTTCATTGATACTTCTCGAAATTTACGATCCTACTTAGATTGTATTAATTCAGTTCACCTGAAGAATAAAAGAAACTGAAGAAAATAACAATAAATTTATACATCCATCTGTCACTAAAGTACGAAATAACTTTAAGTTTAATATATTCCAAAAACCATCAAGCAGATATATTACCTTATTGATGCATTTAATTCTATGATACACAGAGCAATAAAACTAACGTTGAGTGAAGATGGTTTTAGAAGAATCAATACACAAATACAGTAATGGATACACCATATCCATGATAATGAAATTAATAAAAAATCACACAATTAAAAAGAGATATTAAATTAAACCTTATTTATGCACAAGTTAAACAGGCATCGGATAAGAAATACTTTCCTCTCACTTATTTAATAAAAGTTAGTGAACAAATTGAAAGAATATTGATGTTGTGATAGCCTTTAAACTTCATCAGTGTATTCGCAATGTTGTTTTAATGCTAAAGAAAATTAGACTTATATACAAACTACATTATACCGGGTCGCTAAAAAGTATGGATACAGTTAATTATTATGAAAACTATTCATCAAAACTTGTTGAAATTTGGTACATGGTTAAAAGTATTTAAATTGAATGTTTTCATTGGTCGATAAAGTCGCAAACCGTCTGAAATTGTTTGTAGAAACTGAAGACAAGAGAGAAAAACTGCTTTTCGGCGGGCTATTTGATTCTTCTCTTATTGTTAGTAAAACCGAGAATAGTTCTAGACTTCTAGTTGGTTGGCAATCCTGTATATATCAGATATAGTTTATTCAAATTCAGCTCAATTTTCGAAAGTGGAAGGAAATTGCGCTAACGTTCGAGAGTTGTCTTGAAAATCTGAAGTTATACATAGAATAAATCATCCTATACTTAATTTTTTCCTGCGAGGTAGAACCTGACTTATATAGACAAAATGGCTGTTTTTATTTTTCAAGCGAAAACGTTCTTATTCACACACAACAAGATAATAATGACATGGATATTAACCATAATCAAATATTTTTGCTTGTTTCGAAAAATTAAATTAGAAAAAAGTTGTCGTTTGTTGTTCTTCGTTTGAACAAGTTAACAACAAACATAACTTTGGTCGATGCTCCAATACCAACTGACAAATTATAAATATAAGCGTCTGTGTCTTATTGTTATACGCCCTCTATCGTTAAATGAAATACTTATGTACCGATGTATTTCAAATAGGTACATTGAATTTATTTGAAAATAAAATAAATATTTTGGTGACGTTGAGTTCATTTATGTACATACAACATTATTATTTAAAATAATCAGCAACTTCTGTTTTACAGTGTTTTTCCTGTTCATGGCGCCAAATTTAAATTACGATGTGATTGGTTAATAACTGGTATATACGATTTACATTCAAATCCTGCTAAATAGGTTGTGTCAATTCTATTTAACTGTCAAACAATCGTTTTCCTCTTGAATTGGTAGTTATTGTCGTTGATTTTAGTTATTTTTTGTGAAGAAGTTCTCTTTGTTCCTTGTTCACAAAAGTCACAAAAATTTTGTCTGTGTAAGTCCGGCTCTGCCTCGCAGGAACAAACGAAGTATACATTCATGAAACTACCCTATTACAAATCACAAATGAAAAAAAAACACATCGTTTTTCGTGTTTACATCACATGAACAACGCCATTTTTTCTCTGCTGATAGTCGTGAAAAATTTAAATTTATAACGCGAAAACCGCCTATTAAAGCCGTTTGAACGTTTTGATGTTCAACCAAACAAAAATGTACCTTTGGTATCAAAAACAGGTGGTAGATGCACGCGCCGGTCCTGGTATGAAATCCATGACGAAATTCAAGAGCAAACACAAGAAGCTAGCCGAAAACAATGATAAGTTGAACAGGAAGAAGAATTTTGAAAGGGAATACAGCCCGGCATTGTCTGATAAAAGCGATGGAGTCCAGGACGTCGAAATGGTAGACGTCGATTTTATGTCGGAGAGTGTCCCCAGCGGTAGCTCGAGTCGCACTGCTAGTCCTGGTGGGAGTGATTGTGAAGAAACTGTCAGTGTTAGTCGGAGGCATAAGAGCGCTGCAAAGCGACGGGAGACTTTGCCTCAAGTTAGTGAATTTGTCGACATGGATTTTTGGAAGAAGTAAGTACTGAACTTTTTATTAAGAACGTTTCTAAACGTTGTTCTTTTTAGAGAGAAAATATGTTGTGGTACAATATTCAGAGGTCTAAATGGGGAAGTCTTATTAGATTGTAGATTTTTAAAGCCGTGCAATGCAAGACTGGCTGGTTGTAAATTAAGGCCAATTGAGTGTAAGACTGAATGCAATGACGTATGTGAGACGTCAGCGACAAAGTTGTACAGCGATAGCAGTTCTGATTCTGGGTATGATGAATCTTCGAATCCAGGAACGGGTGACAATAACTTATTCAAAAAGACGGCAAATCCTCAAGTTAGTTTATCAGAAATACACAATGAAACCCCCAAAGCCAATTAATGTACGCTCTCTTTAGATTGTTTTAATTTATTGATAAATAATTATTAATGTTAAGTTTTCTTTTGTAGATGAACTGATCATGTTTATGGATTTCTTGCAAATGTTTTGGCGTTATGATCGTTTGTTTGTTCTCAGTGTTTGCATTGTGCGTTAAAACATGTACTTAAGTTTGAAATTTCATTTTAAATAGATTGTTTTGTGCTCGTTAGGCTTTGATTTTTAGTATGTCGGTATAGGAATCGCGTTTGCAAGGAAAACATAAATAATTTTCTCTTGCCGACAGTACAAATGAATGAATAATAAGAAAAAAGCATTTGGATGATGTTTTTTTGACGGTTTCGAGAAAACACCATTTGATTAAACTTTCAAAGCTGGCTGTCCGTGACAGAAACGAGGTTGATTTGGGAAATCCAATACAATTTCTGATTGGGTCCAAAATGAAGAAAACGTGTAATAAGACACCATTAAAATTATATTAAGACATTTATTCACATTAGTAATTGATCTGGCATTAATTCACAAAATTTTAAAATGTAGATTTAGTGCATATTTATTCCCAAATATTTTATATTTTTGCAATTGACTTAATCATGTATATATTCATTTGAATTTATCCTATTATGTGTAATATGAAGTATTTATTTTATTTGAAGTATAATCAGATGTATTTATTATTATTGTTAATGAATTTTGTGTTCATGTAATGTAAGGGAGTAATACACGGGACAGATGAAAAAAATCGAAAAGCCGATGGTCTTTAAGAAAGAACTTGCTGGTTTTTGATCACATTGATTTTTTTATCTGTCTTGTAGATTTTCTAATCATATCAAGAACCTTGGTGTCTTCTGCATTACTGCCAAAATAAGATGTTATAAAGTGTTCCTTTAACACAAATTATAAGTATTTTACAAAAAATGATTATATGTAAAAAAAAAAACTAAAAATATCTTGCTCTATTTGGTATGAGGCAGCAATATTCAGGCCAAAATGAATATGTTCTCACATAAAAAAGAGCCATCTAAAAACTAGTAGCGATAAGCTTTAAATATGAAGTTTTTGTCTTTTAAAGCCTAAAGACGCCTTGTTATTTAATATCAATTTAAATATTAGTCTAAACTGTGCATTGTGTTCAGAGTTGAAAATGTCTGTAAATGTAAAAGGGCTTTATGTAATGGCGTAAACTGTTATGTGAGAACGTATTTAAATGCCTACCGACTGTAAGCCTAGTCTCTATGTAAGGAATTTGCAATTAAATTTGTTTATACTTGAAATCTCTATTACAAATTAAATTTTAAACATATGAAGCGATTAATTCATTATAAAATTGCTTGATATGTTAAAAGCAGTAATTTATTTTGTGAGATATGGTAAGGGATTTTCTGTGCTTTGGGGTAACGTAATCTTCCATCTTTGTGCAAAAGATGCAATGGTTCTCCATCGTCTTTCAAACAAAGTAGACTGCCATTGCAAATAAATATATTTTTTAATTGTGTTTAATGGGTATGGGATCACACCATAAATGGTTCATTGTGTTCATTCGTATTAAAGTTGAATCTAATATAATTTTTCAATGAAATTTAAATATTTTTTGATATTTTTGTTTAATATTATGCTTTATTACAACTGTTTTAGAAGTTAATAAAGTGTGACTGTTTTAATAAAAGTGGATCTCAGTTATTTTACGTTGTGAAACATTCTTAAGTATATATTAAATGATTATTATTAAGAAGTATTATATATGTATATTCCTAATTTTAAGGAAGAAAATCTTTATTGTATGATAGATTTATAACTTTTATTTATTTGTTCTTTGCGTCCTCTTGTTGGCTAGCTTAAATATGTAGTCTGTTATAATTTTATTGCTAGATAGACGTCTTTATAAAAATTCTTGTAAAATCAAAAAAATCCTTTGCGATTGGATGAATTAATTCCTTTATGATAAAGGTGCCATAGAATATTTTTGATAATATACCATTGGATGTGAGCTAGCCAAAATGTATTAAATCTCGAATGAGATAAGATTCTAAATTGTATATTAGAGTAAAAAGGAACTAAATTGTTAACAATACCAAATGTTTAAATATGCAATAAAATAAAACAGCAATTGTTACTGATATCACCGAGATTTAAAGGAAGCCAGAAAATGCCATTGAGATTTTATATTGCATACATTAGAAACGAAGTTTCTAGACTTTTAAAGTCGTTCTGTAGCTATAATGTTGAAACTCAATTTCGTATTAGTAAATGCAGTATTGGTGAACACACTACTTTTATTTAGTTACATGTTTAAAAAATTCCATAAAATGTGAAGATTAATTAATTGTATCTTGTATTTATCAATAAATATTTTAAATTGTTTATCTTTATCATTTACCGACTTATGTTAAAAAAAAAGAATAATGTATACATTAAAGATGTATTTTATTAAGGATTTTGCTACAAAATATTCACAAACTATTTCACATAACTAATCTAATGAGCCTCTAAAAAAAGAAAAGGGTACAGAATAAATACAGAATAATTTACACGATTATAAGTTTGTTCACGTTAATTATAATAAATATAATGAGTAAGCAAGGCACAATATCGATGAATTATGATTTTAATAAAAGTAGATTTATGTAACTGTTAAAATCTAATTGTGTATATTTACATGTTACTCAAAGAAATTAAATTAAAAATGTGCATATTTATAGAGTTAATGCAAATACTTATAAATTGACAAAGACGTTAAAATTAAAATATTATTCCACTACAATTCTTTAATGATTGGAAATCTCCTACTGAATTTTTGATGAATTAGCACCTTGCGACAATTTGTGGATCAGGAACAGGCAACATTTTGGATGGACGGTATCCAACTTTGTGATTTACGATCGCTACTATTTAAAAATCCACATATTTTTTATGCCATTAATTTGATTAGAAACAATCGATTATACAAAAATTTATTTACATATCAAAAAACTGCCCCATATGATAATTTTATGTTTGAGTGATTAATTTAAAGTCACAATAGTAAACATTGAGACTAGATTGTTGTTTTAGTTCGACACAGCACGAAAAATTGTTAAAAAAATTGTTACTAGTTCGGAACATAGACGGACGACACTTATCTGCCCTTATCTTAGTAATTTGTCCTAAAGATTAGAGAATCACAACACAATTATAATACATATAACGCTACAATTAAATAAATTCTAAGTTACACTAAAACCTTCGCCTATACATAAATCATTACATTAATTACAAATTCCAGTTAGGCTCTATGCTCATAAAGTTTATTAATGTCAAGAAAAACAATGTCTTTTATTAGATAACAATAAAACGCTAAGAAAAAACTATTTAACAATTCTTTTTTAATATATTTAAAGGCAGTGTCTACACAGTTACAGCCAAGTCATATTAAAAAAAAAAAAATTGATCGTAACTTCCGACACTAGAAAATATATATTGTATACTTAACAAACTGTCGTTTATATTACACGTTTACAAAAATTTAAAAAAGCATTTTTTACACATTAACTATTAAAACTACTCAGAGTGTCAAAATAAATTAAAACGAAACAACGGTACTAATAGGTGCGAAAACCTACATAAATACGACCTTCACTTATCCGAATTTTTGTACATGTAAAAGTGGGGACAAGTAGGATAAAAACTGTAGAAGAAACTAATTTTAAAATGCAGGTAGGAAATATTATTTTGATAGTTTACTGATTACTCTGATAAGCGCTCCGTTCTCATCTTTTAACCTTTGATTTTCCGTCTTCAACAAATCCAATTGCTGGAAAAAAGAAACATATTTTAATGAGATGAAAGTTACTCATAAAACAAAAAAATAAAAGATACATTACTTATACAAACGCAACTTTTTAGTACATTGGTACATTTTGCTTTTTATTATTGAAGTACAACATTAATCCTTTATATTTTTCAAATATATAAAAAAGCAAAATACAATCAATATTCTATAAAATTGATAACGCCATACTTGTTAGAATTCCATGGATATAAACATAAATGTTTCATCGATGAGAACATAACATCCACAAACACAAGATCAGACATTAGACTTCATGCTCAAAAAACCTATAAAGCTTGGAAAATATGTACCAAAAAGCATTCATAAAGGCAACTTCAATACTTAAAGACGACAAAAACTCATCAATGTCAGACAATTAGTGGATTAGGAATAACGAGAATCACCAAACATCTGTGTTCAACAGAAACATTATCATTTTAAATGCAATTTTGAATGGAACACAAACGAGTGATTAAACAGAGGCACAAAATAGATAAAGATTATGGTGCTCGGCGATCAGAGCAGGTGCTTTAGCGTTGACGGTTTACCTATTTATCTGTTGAGATGCTGAGTTTGTTGACGACCCGTGTCAGAGCCCTATTTTCGGCCCTCAGCCGTTCATTCTCAGCTTTCAGTTTTTGTAATTGCTAAAAAATAACAATTTCGCTGTACCAATGCACAGTTAAATTTGTAACATATAAACGAGGTGTCCAATTAAAATATGAATCGAGAAAAGTATCTGCACAAGAGTTTTAACAACAAATATAACAATTAAATTGAAAAAATCTAATTTCATAAATTGTAAAGTTTGTTTCAAATTAAATTTGTATTAAAAATGCAACGACATAACAAAGCTCAAAATACTAAAGCTCATCATTAAAATTAGCTTACTAACTTATATACAGTGCGCCTAAAGTAAGGAATAAATTCAGTAAAAACGATATAAAATATTTTGGGAAAATATCCTCGAACAGGTCGATTTTATTTAAGAACCTCATGATGACATGGACCAATGATATTTTAAAACCAAGATCACATGCACCAATCAGAACAATCTTATACTGAAAAGATTACATGGTGCTTTTCTTGCCAATACGTCATAGTTTTTGACTTAGTAACCATGAAAACTTTAAAAATACATTAAATGCCATTTTGACAAATGTCAATGTTATTCATTCAGTTAATTCTCCAACCAAAGATCATTCGTACTCAACTTTTGTCTGGCAAGACTTTCATTTATTCGCAATAATTGCTAAAGGCAATTAAACTCGACCAATTTCTTTGGAAATTGGTCTCGTTTAATTGCCAAGCAACCACTGCTCATAAATGAAAATCTTTCCGACAAAAATTGAGTACTCATTATCTTACGTATGATAAAAATGCACATTTTTCATGCGTGATAGTCGATTTTCAGCCATCATTTGTTTTGAGTAATGACGTCATAAACTTTTTTTAAATGGCAACCCCTATTTTTTCTTGATTTTGAGAAATCTTTTTATTGTCGAAACGACAGTATAAAAATGTTGCCACCTTACATAAGAATATTTTCGAGCAGGGACAATTGAATGTAAGAAAACGTAAATTTCATTGTTCTAAAAAAAACTCCTTTGCAAAGCAAATACAGTTAATAAATTAAGTGTTCGAACTGCCATCCAACGACTTCTTGACAATTAGAAAGCCTGTGTAGAAATTCTTTTTGTAATTGTTGAATCATTTCCGGGCTAATTCTACGCATTTTATCTCTAATGCCATGTTCTAGTTCAGCTAAATTTTGTGGTTTGTTGACGTAGACCTTGGACTTTATATAACCCAATAAAAAATAATCAAGAGGTGTACGATTTGGGGATCACGTGGCCCATTCTATGGGTCCTCGCCTGCCAATCTACCTCCTTGGAAAGCAAATATCCAGAAAATCTCCAACAGGGCGCGCATAATGCTGAAATTAAATGGTATTATCTGGAAGGTCAGAATCATTCTCGTTTGGAAAAATTGCAGCAAGTGCTGGAAAAGGTCATTTGGCAAAAACCCTAAATATCTTTCTCCTGTGAAAGTTCAAAGAAGAAAGGCTATTCTGTTATCAACTATTCCAGAACTAAATTTGATAATTTGTTTTTACTTAGCAACAGAGTGTTTGTTTTATTTCAATTAATTTAAATGTTTTCTCACTTTTAATAATTGTCATTTACTCGAAAAATTTTTTATATATCATTTTTATGGCAACATTTTTACACTGTCGGTTCGACAATGAAAAGATCTCTCAAATACAAGGAAAAAAATAGGTGGTTGCCATTAAAAAAAATTGATGACATCATTACTCAAAAACAAATGATGGTTGATAATCGTCTATCCTATCATGCAAAAATGTGTAAAAAAAAATCGACCTGTTCGAGGATTTTTTCCCAAAATACTTTACTGAATTTATTCCATACTTTAGGCGCGCACTGTATTTTACAGTTTATACATTATTTGCAAATATAAAAACTAATTAATCAAATATGCTGCAAACTTGGACACCACGCTATATGTAATGGAGGAATCTTAAAGTGAGACAACTATGTTATGTGTAAATGAGTTATGATCAAAAAATACCAACCAAACATTTTAATTCTGTAATTGCCATAGAAAAAAAAAATTTGGCTGCTCCAAAAAAAAGTACCACTGTGTAGTGTCTCCAATGAAAAAGTTAAGTCGTTACTGGATTAAAAGAATTCTATTAAAAAGTTTTTAAAAGGACAAAGAAAAGAAAAAAAGGAGCAAGCGGCAGCAGCAAAAATCTACTTAAAGGAAAAACCTGTAAAAGAAAAAGTCAAGTCTACGAGCTAAAAATGATCACGTGATGCAATGTAATGAGTTGAATCGTCGTTACCTACCTTTAGTTCTTCTTCCATTTCGCTCAACTTTCGTTCCATCGCTCTTCTCTCTCGTTTCTCCAATTCCGATAGGGAATTTTTACTAGTCTGTAAATAAGTCACTAATAAAACCACATCACTTCATAAATTTAAATACTTACAACTGTAGTTAGCTTCTCGAGTGTTTGTTTTGTATCTCTCAACTCCTCCTCAGATTTCCTGAGTTTATCTTTCAGTCTGTCATTTTCGCTCAACGTTTGTTCGTACAGCTTCTTGTAATCTATTTCGCCATTTTCTCCCCTTAATATTAAATCGTTCGTACTGCTCACACGTGAACTCCTACTCGATCTATCCGTACCACTCTGCAACAATAATTTTAAAATTATTTTCAATTTATGCAAAAATTGAAACACGCTCCTTTGTGAGCTTAATACAAGTCAATTATATGTATTTAAGGGGAAGTCGAATTCGAATAGTAAATATTACAAATACGATCGAACAAATTCAGATACAACTTGTAAACACAATTTTGATTGACAAAATCTGTATGTTATCTAAGATCGGATTCTTACAACGTATCCTTCGGAATTTAACGACGTCAAACTATGTGACCTGGCACCCATTCCATTCAACGAATTCTGAGATCTTGTAAGGGAATTTTCTCGGGTGAAGCTTCCATTTCTAGTTTTCTGTCGTGACCGATGCCCACCATCCTTAACGTAATCTCGGCTGTTGTCGTAAACCTTGGAATAGTTAGGAGTGACAACGTTGATGTTGGTGAGAGCTTTTGAGGGAATGGTGAGACTGGCGTAGCCGGCGACGGTTGCGTCGTTGCGATAACCATTTTGAAAATAAGGACTTTTGTAGTTCGACGAATAGCTGCTGTAGTTTTTGTACGAAGAACTCGGCGTAAACGTCGAATAGGGGGTGTTCGAAGGCAAGGACAAATGAGTGGAGTAAGGTGCCGTATTGGTGCCGACGTAACTTCTCGGTCGATTGTAAGAAAGAGAGCTGTTGCTCGAGCCGTTTCTAACCGCCGAAGAGGAACGACGTCGTGTTGGAGGAACGGGTTGTTTCGATCGAAAAGACATTTCGATTTTTTTTTAACTTCAGTTAAAACTGTTCTATAATTAATTCTTAATTGAAATTAACAAACAGATGCACCACTTGAGTTATTTCTGATCAAACATTTTTCTATTTTTAATTGAATGCAAATCCTATATTAAATGATTTAATTAAGGTGCGCGTAATAAAATTCAGTGTTAGGGTTAAAGACCTCTTTGTAAGAATTTCAAAAAATCAATTATTTTCTATGGCAAAAACAAAAAACAAAAACAGCAACCAGTAAAAAGGCGAATGTAATAAAAATATATTTATTACGACACACAAATGTATTTCGTTACCTTTTTCAAGTAGTAAATATATTTCAATATTGATATGAAAACCACTAAAAAAACATAGGTAACTATAAATTTAGTTTAACTAGTCAGTAGGACAGTAATCTCAAGGTTCTAAGGTCAAAATCTTAATTGCGGACATGGAACATTGTTTCAGAGATCAAGTTTAAAATGCTCTTAACTTTGAGTTGGCCTTCAGACCGACTATTCTGACTAAATTTTCCAGCTTCTCTAATCCTTGCAGCGTATGCTGAAATAGATTTCTATAACTGTAAGTCGGTCATTGCCTCATCCCAAAGATCACTTTGTAACTGGATTCGACCTTGTTGAGGTGGCTGAACAAAAAAGGTTTAAATAAAAATTACAAGATGAAGATCTACAGCTCCTAACGTAAACGAAGATGTGGATAAATTAGGAGACAAAATTCAGTTTAAACTTATTATAACTTATTGCTAATTTCATAACATAGAATGTGGAAAACTAGAAGAAATTAACTGCGATAACGATACGAAATTTAACAATTATTAGAAGCCAACATGTTGTCGGTCCAAAACTGCTAGACGATTCATAAAAAAAATCAACAGGATGTTATCAACGCAAATAAAAATTTTAATTGGAACATTATAAAAATATTTTTTTTTAGTTGAGGAAAGAGTGGCTGGCAAGATGGAAGAGAGAAAAATACTAAAAAAGTACGAAAGGGCTGGGATAGTCGGCGTTTGAAGTAGAAAAAAATGTAAGGGAAGAAGGTGGGATATTGAATAAATTGGTGGAGCGATTGAAGGAGGCGAATGGACAAGAAAGAACAGTAGACATAAAAAACTGTGCGTGTATGGGAGAAGACCGGAATATTAGGAACGGAAAATGGAAGAGATGGAAGAGAGAACGATTGCATGTGGAAATGAGAAGAGAAAGAATAAGTAATGGATGGGAGAAGAATATGGCGAATGTAGGTTGGGAGTGGGACAGGCTGAGTGGGCCCCCTGGGTTGAGTCCTGCGGGGAGTGTGTATAAGGAAGGATAGGGAGATGCGCAAGAAATAGTGGAGATGTGTAAGCGAGACGCGGGAGGGTCTGACGGTGTTGAGGAGGATGAAGGAAAGGCTGAACCAGAGGCGCTCATTTAATGTAATTTAATGTAATAATTATGCCAAATAAAGGTTTTTTTTATTTCGTTAAATACAGGTTGTCCACGGATGGGGTTACAAGGAGGAAAAACTTTTTTAATATGCGTTTTACAAAAAAAGTTATTCTTTATAAAAAACTCGGCTTTCCTCAAAACGTCGAAAAACATATTTGGATTTGACTACAGACATACAAAGTGCCCAGGGATGGGGTCACAAATAGGAAAAAAAAATGTAATATGCGTTTTACAAAAAAAGTAATTCTTTATAAAAAATTCTGCTTTCCTCAAAACGCCGAAAAACATATATGGATTTAACTACATCCATACAGGTACTTATAAATTCAAGATTATTGCAGCTGATACTTTTATTTTTCAACTAAACAACAATCAGTTTTTGTAATAAACAACTTAATAAGTACTATTGGCTATTTTACGTTTATAAAAAATACCACTTGGTTCATAAGTTTTAATGATAGCATAATATCGTCGTCAATTTCCAGGAAAATGGATTGACAGAAATGGCCCAGTTGAATGGCCTGGTAGGTCACCTGATATTACACCAATGGATTTCTTTTTGTGCGGAGCGTTAAGAAAAAAGTGTTTACTCATGATGCAGAACAAAATTTAGATTAATTAAAACAAGCAATAAGGGATGCGGTGAATGAGATTAATGTGCCTGCTACGATACACAAAGTTTACTATGAATTTATTAAAAGAGCTGAAAAATGTATACAAGTTGGAGGCAGCTATATTGAATAGTGGTTGTTAGATCTGTTTTAAGTTAACAATTAATACTTATTTACTTGTCTATTACAAAAACTGTTTGTTGTTTAGTTAAAAAATAAAAGTATCAGCTGCAATAATATTGAATTTATTAGTAAGTGTATTTCTGTAGTCAAATCCATATGTTTTTCGACGTTTTGAGGAAAGCAGAATTTTTTATATAGAATAACTTTTTTTTGTAAAACGCATATTAAAATTTTTTTACTATTTGTAACCACATCCCTGGGCATCCTGTATGTCTGTAGTCAAATCCAAATATGTTTTTCGACGTTTTGAGGAAAGCAGAGTTTTTTATACGGAATAACTTTTTTTTGTAGAAAGCATATTAAAAAAGTTTTTCCTCTTTGTAACCCTATCCGTGGACACCCGGTATACTTTATATGTATGTATGTATATATTTGTATGTCGTAATAAATACATTTTTATTACATTTCATGACACGTCACGTCAAGAATTTGCATATCCGTCACCATCCATTTCACATGTAATATTTTACCAATTTCTATGGGACACATATAGTTAATAAAGTTGTAAACAACTGTTACACATTCGAATAAATTATCAACAAAGTTATCAGAGATAAAATGGAGACACAAAAATAACAACTTCTTTCAAAATACTTTGCAACAATTTGCAATCACCTTCTACGGATCATTTCACAATAATCGTCACCTTTCGACCTCGCGTCATTTAATTAATTGGTCGATCGGTGCGCGACTATAGACCGGAAAATGTCACTAGGAAACAGTCGTTTCGTAGTCTCGGAAAAACGACCAACTCGAATAAATTTATTAACTTAGAGTCGCGGTCGTCGGTCGGAATTACATGCGTATATGAATTTATTTGCAAGCGCGTACGGATTTCAAAAAAGATACAAATAATAAGCGGCCGTGCAGTTATCAATGTTGGTTTTATTTTTGCGATTTTAATCACATTGTGGCGCCGGCGTTCCTACAATTGATTAAAGAAGTCGAATTCTCACGCCTTGCCATTAATTTGTGTATTAATTTATACTTCACGTTATTAAACGCCGTTTATCTTGCGTTAACCTGTACGCTTATGGGATCTCGTTTATATTTAGTGAGTTTTAGACGGTCGGCGACCAATTAGTTTCTAGTTGCCTCGTCTGTGGCGGACGTTTATGTTTTCGCTGCGTCTCGTAAAACGACAAGAATTAATATTCATTATATTGGGTTTCCTGTATTGGTAATCGCGAATGCTATAATTTCAATTTATTCCACTCGACACAACAGAATTAATTGACTTTGTTCTGATTGAACAAAAATAATTACAATTAAAAGTTACAAAGGCTTATGCGGCTTTTATCCAATAGAAAGTATCGGTTTCCGACGTAGAACTGCGTCAATACGATTTTTAGTGACATTTCGATTTTTTTTTTTCGTATCCATTATTTTCGTTTTTTCTAGAGGGACGTGTTTGTAAAGCAAATTTATTTAACGATAAGAAATAAGTTGTAAGTCTATAGTTTCAAATATTTATTGTATTGTATTTGAATCTATAGACTTACAACTTATTTCTTTTCTCCTTCGACAATCAATGATAGCAAATTTATTTAACTTAATTTGTTTTTTCTTCATAGGATTAATTTTCTCGATGTGAACGATAGTATTTTTGCAAGAATGTTAGTGAATTACAAAAAACTTATACGGAAAAAAATTGATATTTTAAATGAAAAGGAAGCAAATGCAGATACAGGTTTCAAAATTGGTAAAATTAAAAAAATGATGAAATAAGCTTAACAAACATAACTCTGGCAGAAGACCTACGGAATAACAAGCAACGTAACGGCGAGAATGACAAAGAAAACTCATTGGCGGACAGAGAGAGTTGAAATTTAAAAGAAATACCGAAAGCGACTGAAATCCATATGTAAGAACGTACAGAAAAAACCTAAAAATCAATAAAATAACATATTAGGACTCCAGATAACAATAAAATAAGTGAGAAGGGAACAAAGAGAAAAATACGAAACAAGTACCACGCGAAAAAGTAAAAAGCCCAGAAAAACGTGAACAAAGTACGAAAAGCAGCAAAGACAAATGAATTAAGAAAACGTGAAACAAGCTACACTAGACCGAAATAAATATAAATGAATGGTATAAGAAATATTAGTAAAAGAAGAAAAATTACGTGACAAATTTTGTTGTGACAACATTTTGTTTTATCAGGAGCATCGTCTGATTTTTCCGTTTTTTTCTTTCTTGTATTTTGGAATGTGACGTCAATAAAAAAATCTTGATGATAATAGGTCTGTTTGGTATCAAGAACTGGTGTAGAAAAGTGTACACTACAAAATGCAATGGTGCACTTTTTCGAACTAAATTATAAACGAATGTAGCTTAACATTACTTACACTTACTGAGCTCTTCAGAAAGAATTTATGTAACAGCATCAATTTGTAATAAATGTTTAATTTCAAAAAAATCTACACCAGTGTGCACTAGTTCATGATACCAAATAGACCTATTTATTCACACTTTATATTCAAAATGTTATCTTAAGGTGTGGAAAGTACTTTGCAAAAATGTAAAATGTAAAATTGATTTTTTTTTATTTCGTTTCTTCATTGATTTTTCGTTTTCAGATTGAATTGCACAATTAAACGCACACAAAGGTGTCATCAATTTGCGTCAATTTGACCACTATGAGCCATTAGAATAGATAATGTGTGTCAGACAAACAACTATCAACGTCATCATGTTCCTTTGATGTGAAATTAGTAACTTTTATAGTTAGCACTCACGATTAATTATCGAATTATATTAACGTTTAATGTTTTCATCGTATTATATAAAGTCGAGAATGCGTGAATCGAGAGTGACCTTATGCCGATTAAATTATGGAAAATTATAGGTAATATATTAATAAAAAAATCCAATTAAAATGGAAATAAAAAAATAATTAAACTGGTTTATTTATTCATTTTGTGAATATTTTCCATCGTTTATTAAATATAATAATTTAATTTATAAATTTGTGTTATTAATTGAAAGTATGGAAGCACATACTAATTACATAAAATATTAATGTAATGCTTGGCTTAATTATAAGTTTGATAATTTAAAAAAACGTTTTTAAAAAATGTGAATTTTATTATTTTCATGTACAAGAAAAAAAAATAAAAACTGAGGACGAAAATTTCTTGTATTTGTACCATACATACAAACAACAATAATGTAAATCAAAGTTTCAACGTATATTGAATACTGACACGTCAGTAATTGGTAATGTTTTCTTCACAATGTAAGCCCGAGGTCTTTCACGACAATTATTGTGGATTCCGATTAATTTTAATACAAATATAGAACTTCGCTAGACTGTAGATCTTGTTAACGCCGATGAAGTTACCTTAAACGTAAATGGAAAACAGCTTGATATTTTTAATTACTTTTAACAAGTTATTTTCGTGCTGAACTTTGTGTGAAACACTTTTTATTTTTTTGTGTGTGGTTTGTTAGATATTGGATTAAATTAAAATTAAAATATTTAACTCGTGTCATAAAATTCTTTATTTTCTTTAATATGTATATTTTTAAATATTCAATATTGTTAAAATTATTTGACTGAAACACTAAATAATTTTTCAATGTAATTAGATTTGTAGATTTAAAATATTTATTGAATTTATAATAGACATCGTCTTTTAAAGACGGGGTTTAACATATATTTTGTAAAAAAATTTTGATGATGCAGTTTGAAATTTCAAAATTAATGTCATTATTAATTAAGTTATTCTGAACACTTTTTGTCCAATTATTTATTTATTAGATATTATTATTGTTATTATTATTTCTAATTGAATAGGTGAGGATATTTTATCCCCATTTTTTAAATCTTATTTATTTGAAAAATTAAACGTCAAAAATTAAAATTTAACGAAGAATAATCGTTCTCTAACAAAGATTAAATTTTCAAATAAATCGTATTAAAATAGAAATTAAAAGCATTCTAATCCACAGAAATTATTTTTTAAAGAGGTGTTATTAAACAGTCTAGAATATTCGTTATTATAAACTCAATATATTTTATGAACCGTTGATATATTTTTTATAGTATTTATTTATTTATTTTTATATTTGTTTGATTAACAAGAAAAATGGCGATTCTTGATAATATAAACTTTATTTCATCCAAAAAAATTTAGTCATTTTTTTTATTGTAAATTAATTGAGTCGTGGTTGTTATCAGTGACAGTAAATAAAGCTTATTAACAGACACTACTGTTATCATCAAGTTGATTTTTTTTTCTATTAAACTACAATAAGATGACATTAATAATTGCGCTTATCGGAATACATATTTTTAAAACGAGAATCTCTCATTTAGTTTACGTAACGGAAGTTGTGAATTTTAGAAAACGAACACAAGACTATAACTGGCACATAATTAATTATAGTGCAGAAACACGAGAATAGCGATAAATGTCATGTTAATTGAATGTTTAGCAATTTATATTAAAAACGTAACTGTAGTGTATTTTCGAGCGGTAAAAGTTAGACGAAATTAAATTCGTAAAATTTTACGCACGTCTTTCAGTGTGTGTCCTCGTCGAAAATGATAAAACGCAGACGCGAACGCAAACCGAACAAACCGTTCCGTTTCGTAGCGGTTTCGATACGGCTCTGGTAACTCGGGATGCTTTGCGATTGGCTGAGAGAAAAGTTCACGGTTATCCTTGGAACTAGGGTAGCCTCCCGCAGGACTAAGATTATTAGAGTTAAGAGTAGGGAGACAGTACATAGAGCGATGTGCTTTCGTTACAATCAGTTTACTCTAAGCCGCTGATACGTTCGCGCACATGTCAGAGTGTTGTCACATTACATAAATACATCTTAAAATGCACATAAGATAAACTGATATCTGTTTCAATAGCGCATTAAATACGAAAAAGACGATCAAGTGCAGTGTTGTGATTTGTGTACGATTTTGAGCGTTCACCTCGATCAAAAAAAAAAAGACTTCAAAATGAGGTTTTCGACGAGCATCTTTGTGAATATATTTTTCGCAATTACTTGCGCGAACGCTCGCATCAGATCGTCTCCTTTGATCGACGAAGACGTCATCAGGACGAGAAATAAAGCAGCAGGTTTGTTTTCTTTGTAAATATAACGAACGAAAATAGCATCGCATGACAGTTACAATAATCACAACTCGGCGACATGCAATGTACGATTTATAATTTATTTTTCTTTTGAAATTCTGATAAAATAGGTTCCTTAAAATTAAATCGTGTAATCGGTAATGGTTAAATTTTTAACAATATTTCAGCAAAATGAAATTATATACAGCGTGAAATATTTATTAAAAATGCTTACGGGGCGCTACATATTTTTTAAATTTTTTAATCAATCTAGGTCAGTATAAAAAAATTATATGAATTGAGAGATAAAGATGCCTAAAATTCCAATAGGGAGTAACATTTTTAAAATTTTTTGTTCAATTGGTTTCGTTGTTAAAGTGTAGGTTCGAAAATGTCAATAGGAAAGTTTGTTTATAGTAAGTAATAGAGAAAAGTGGAAAACCGAATCCGAACAGTTTGGTCGAAAGCACGACTCAAGCTCAGAAACATTTAAATTTTCTGTATGAATTAAAATCCAACCTCTCAAAATTTAATAATAATCTGCTCGTTAAACTATTTATATTAACAATTATTAATTTATATTAATAATTCTTAGGTACATGGTGTTTAATTTTCTACGATGTGAACAATCATCTATAAATAAATATATTAAAATATTGGCGATATTCCACCAGCGAATAAAATGAAAATATTTGCCTTTAAAATATTTTTCAGGAGAAATTTTTACATGATTTTCACCTAAAATTACGTTAAATAATAATGTCCATTCGTGGAAATTTACTGTTAATTTTTTGCGAGTCTGGGTTACGTTTAAGGTCAACATTATTAATAGTAATAACGATTTCCCATGTCGAGTTTCACATCTGCCGACTAAATAATTTATTTGTACTAATAATTCTTAAACGGTGTGTAATTTTTAACGACGCGCTAATGAAATAATTATCTCGGGTGTAGAACGTATAACTTTTATCGCAGTTTCCGATTTAACTATTTTATAATTGGTGTTTTTTTTTTTTAATAAATAATTTCCGATGTGCTGGATATCACGCGCGTAGTCGTAAAATTCAAACGCCGTAAATGTTCTGCGAAGCTCGGGACATTTACTGATATATATATATTTTTTAATTTGTATGGTTTAGTAGGACTGATATATATATTTTTAATTTTCATGACCAAAACCCTCAATCATGTTTGATCTATAATAATAATAATAATTAGGAACATGAAAATTAATAAATAATAATAATTTTTTATTCGAATTCTTATTTTAATCCCCTTATATTCTACAATCACATATGTTACAGTACGCACGATATTTAAACGAAGAAATTAATTAAAATAACCAAATATAAATAATGATGATGTGTGTCTGCACAAAGTTCAAAATCTTACAATAATAAACTGGTAACACGCATTTCTTCATTTGTTTTATCATTTAATGTTAAGTATGCAGAAAAAAATATCGAATCTAAACTTAATTAGAGAATTATCCACATGATGACGTGGACCAATGATATTTTAAAACCAAGATCACATGCACCAATCAGAACAATCTTATACTGAAAAGATTCATGGTGCTTTTCTTGCCGCTACGACCATAGTTTTGCCATGACAACTTTAAAAATACATTAAATGTCATTTTGACAAATGTCAGTGTTATAATTCATTCGGATAATTCTCCAACCAAAGAGAATTCGTGCTCAACTTTTGTCTGGCAAGATTTTGATTTTTTTATTCGCAATGATCTTTTCGTCGAATTGGTCTCGTTTAATTGCCAAGCAACCATTGCTCATACAAAATAAAAATCTTTCCGGCAAAAGTCGAGCACTCATGCTCTTACGTATGAAAAAAAATTTCAGCAAGACTCACAAATTTAATTTTTCAGCTTTTACGCCTTATTGGACTACAAAATGTTTAGAAAATCAAAGAGAAATTTTATGTTACATGATTTTTTGTTATTTGGAGAAAAGTCGGTCATAAAAAAACTCAAGAAAAGACTTCATCGTATGAAAAAGTCTTTAAGTCATATTTAAAAATAAATTTAATGTTATTTAATTATAATAGTTAAAAAAATATCAACATGAATAATTGATAATTATTTACCGACGTAATGCAACTAACGCGTGGAAAAATGATTTGCGTAAACGCAATTCCTTATATGTGCATCGGACGAGGTGCAAATAATCAAGGCCGCCAAAGGACACGGAGCACCCTTAAAACCGTAAACTGGTGAGTTTCGCGTCGCGCATCCGAGTCACGTTTTAAATAGAAATGTTCATCGACGTGGCGTTCGGAAATCGACCATTTATCTTAAATTTGTTTAATGTATTTTTAAGTGTTTTCTACACGGAGATACACAATCTAAAGTCTAGATTAATGTCAGTCCACTACAGTTGGTAATTATATATTAAAAAAAAAAAAACATCTTGAAGGCAATTTTTTCGTATCATATTCAATTTCAACGATTTTAATTGTTTAATAAAATGTATTTTAAATAAATAATACTTAACAATGATTCATAACGTGCGTAATAGAACAAGTTTTTAACAAGGAGAAAGTCTCCGAGATCCCCCCCATCGAACGTGCTGATTTTCACTTCCTAGAAACGAGAAACAATGAATGTAGCGTGTACACGTTTGAATTTGTAAGGCACGACGTGTGAAAAATCGACGACGAAACTATTCGCAAAACAATCGAATTTAGATTGTTTTACGCATCGTGGTGGCGGCGTATTTATTTTATAACAGTCGGTAGACGACCTCAATCGGCTTCGGACCCAAATAGACCTCCGTCGCGACGCGTCTGCTACAACACCAGTGGCTATTATTGTTGTACTCTGCACACACGATTTCATGCATGATGTTATTAAACAAGAATGTGAGCGAATAATCTAACGTAAATACATAAATAAATCAGGAAATAATTGTCGTGATGTAACGTTTTTTTTCCTTGTATACGCTTGACTGTACTTTACGTCGCATTTATTCTATTTAATGCAGATATATACAGTATGTTAAATTAGGAGATTAGCAACTTATTTCCATATACGTACCTATTTGAAATATGTTTCAATTTTATGTATTAAAAATGAAATGTGACATTCATTTTCCCACACTTGTATAAGTCCTCATAGACGTCGGTGTTTACGTTGCGTTTTTAGAATCTATTTCCATGACACATTTGCAGACGGTTATCGGGAATCGTTAAAAATAAAACGTCAAGACGATGACTCGTTACAACATTCGGACGTTGACGTAGAAACGGTCAAAAAATAGAATTCTTCATCTACTCCAAATCCAACTTTTTTTGTAATGGACACTCGCGTACAAATATTAAATACCCAAAAAATTGGAGAATTTACCAGACTTTTTGAAGTTTTTAATAATAAAGTATTTATTATACATTTAAAAATTTCAATTTGTTGAAAAAAGAATACACAGAATACACAATTTTCGCATAAAAATAATTAAATAATAATAAAAAATATTATCGGGGGCAACTGCCTTGAAAAGTTCAAAGGGCGCAGAAAATATCTCATTAGTTTATTTTTCTTAACATTAAAGATGAATAAATGCCATTTTGCCTGGGGCGCCAAATCATCTAGTCCCCGGCTCCGCTGGAGGCCGTTTCTTGAATTTTTGTAGCGTTAATACTCCTTAAGGAAATGCCAATTACGTGTAGTTTCTAGTAATGATTGTTTGAAAAAATGTTAAATAACATTAAACACGGAAAAAATGTTTATGTACTTGAATTTAAAAATGTCTTGTTAATTACGTCCGCACCTTTTTTCTTTATTCATTTTATTCATTTTTTTTCAGTATTCTTGCACACTTTCATCTTTCACTCTTTCCTCTGCGTATATATTTAGCATTTTTATGACACTTTTTGCTATTTTGAAAATTGCTGATGTGCATAAAATTAATTAAAAATATTATCGCGGTTTAAACTTCCAAAAATATTTGGAGAATTATAAACGGAAGTTTGACATGCGTTAAATGTATTGTTTTAGGATTTATTGTGAGCAAAGAAACTTTCATATACATAAAAGTCAATAGTTCTAAATGTGCGAAAATCTATCGTCGATATCGTGTAAATACGTCGAAAAAAACGCGTTCTCGTCTGAAATAGCGAATGTTTACCGTGCATAAAATACATTGTTCTAATTAACAATCGCCGGCGCCACCTATAAATAGCCTCGGTCCGTAAACAAATAATGAAATTCGAATTATTCCGCCCGAATATAATTTCAAGCGAAATTGAATGTATGTGCGCTGACGAATCTGACACATGGCATTTTTTCAACATGCGAATTAGCAATTTTTTTGAAATGTTGTAACGCCTCGTTTAAATCGTCGAAACTTATTTTATGTGTGGAAAATTGTAGATTTCAAATAAGACTTGCGTAGGTACGTAAAGAAGAGATTTTTTTTTGTATTGTTGTTGTTAATTATTATTATTATTAATTGACATTAAAATATGTACAGGTGTTTCGTATAAGACAGTTCAACTTTACATTAGTGAATTTTGTGATAATTTCAATAATTTCAAATTTTATAAAATTATTATTATCATTACACGATTTGTTTTTACTTATATTTAGTATTCAATTTACATGTTTCCTGTTCCGTGTTTAATGATAGACAACGGCTGATTTTTACTCTAAGATATTTTTTTAAAATTAAACTGCTTATCAGTGTCAGTCTCATCAAGTGAGACAAGTGTCAAGAAACTATAAAACATCACGATAGGGAATCGTGAAAATTATTTTCGTACGTTATCTACATCTGTCACGATCATACAAAATTGCAAACGCCCACACGAAATAAAATGATCGAAAAGTGTCAAAAATATCACATATTAATTAACGTAATTAAATCTGGTTTCGAAAGACGGAGATAAACTGAATTTGTAATCAAGAATTTAATACAGAAAATCTTGGTGTATCATAAATTTATTTGTAATAAATGAGCCTGCATGTCTCAATTTCAACAATAATTTGACACTAATTAAAATATAATGAAAATAATAATAATCTGAAACTGATGCACAGCTCCACCTCTCGTCGTAACACCAGGCGTCTGCTACCTTCGACAAGGAATCTGTAGGTGAAGGACAATCTTCCATTGCTACCCAACAGTGCACATACGTCAGCTTTATGTCAGCTGTCGACAAAATACTTTGACATAACGAGCTTGACAGCTCACCTCCGTACACAGCAGCCGTACTGACGACGGGTTTATTCGCCCAGAAACTATAACGTTAGTCTACGGAGGCGAGCCTTCAATGCATGTCAAGTTTGTTGTGTCAAAATAATAATAATGCCACAAAACCCACTACAATTATCACGTTCGTTTTAATAAATTTATAACAAAATATAAGTGTGTACGTAATTAATAAGTAAAGAAAATAATGAAAAAATGCTACACAAACACATCTTATCAATGTAAAAAACGACGTTCGATATAAATGTCATAACATTGTATTTAAAACAAATAAATTGAATTATTTGTAGCCAATTTCAGATTGCAGTTATCTTTGCGTTATAAAATCCTGTTTACTTCATGTATGTTTAAATGACATGTATGTATATACCTAATAATTTTATTCTCCACTGTATGGAAAACACCTTTCCATGACAAAGTGACAAAAATTATGTGACGTCAAAGCGCTCGCATCGGCGTTTTTTACAATCACGAAAAAAAACTGTGCGTGTGTATTTATTTGTGAGTTTCGCGTACTTTCAAATTTGGCCGCAACCACTCGTATGCACACATCCCTTAACTTAAAAGGCTTGATGCGCCCATGTTTACAGAATTAATTGTAATTTCTCCATTTTTGTCTGTTTTTTTTTTTTTTTTTCAATAAATATGGACGACCATAAACTGACAAGAATGCATAATTACATAATAAATGGAAACTTTCATAATAAATAAGTTTAAATTACAATAGATAAGAATTGTATTGGATATGTTTTTAACAAGTGTCTAAGTTTACATAAACAATTTTATTTGCGACAAATTCGATAATAAATAAACGTAATTTTTTTCGATCTTTGAATAGATTATCTTTTAAATTAGATAATGAAGCAGATTTGAATCTGAACAAACCCGTCTAACGAGCGGCGAGCGTACCCAAATGTTGGCCCCAAAATATAATATATAGAGGATTATAATGTTACGCGCGTGTTTATTTACATGTTTTTCTCCATAATCTACGAGTAAGTTCGTTATCGGTATCAGAGATTTTACACGGCCGATAATAAAAACCGGCGAGAATACTCAACAAGGTTAAATTCAATTTATTATTATTATTATTGCTGTTCTGACGAAAGTTAATCCTCAAACGAGTCATATTTTCACTCATGAATGAGCATTTGTAATGAATTGGATTGGCCTTGCTATGGATCGTTTCGACCAGACGAAAAAATAAATTTAAATTGCCTCACTGTGGAAATTTATCAGTCGGTTTTGTTACTCGTTTGTGGACTTCCTGCCTCGTCGGACAATATAAGTTCAAGTTTATGCGATGTTGGGATGCGGCCCCAATTAATTAATTTATCGTTGTATGTTTACGTTACGTTACTTCCAAAATTCACGTTTAAAAAAATTTACAATGGTCATTTCGTACATCAATCTATCGACAATAATTATATTGTCATTGAATTTTCGAAAAAATCACAAATAAACTTCTATTTATGTTTCCAGTTCGTTAGATTCGAGATAAACTGATTAGATATGGTGAAGGTAAATCCAGCACTAACCATTATTTATAACACATATATTGCTTAAAAAATTCACACTAGGTATTTTTTTTTGTTTAGAAAATTTATTGCTAACATAATTACTTAAAATATAATAATAATAATAATCTACCAGTAAACATAAGAGAATGTGAAAGACTTTCTGTTTCCCATGGTTATTGAAATGTTGCTTAGTTTCTAAATGTCTTTATTCTTTAAAGAAATATCTTAATTAGGTACTATAGTATTTAATCCTTCTTTTACTCTTTATTTTATTTTTACGTTTGTCTGTGTTTTCTGTCTTATTTATGTAACGACGATTTCCCTCGAGGAATATTCTTAAGTGTCAAAAAATAAAATATCTCTTTGCAATTGTTGGTTCATGTTGAAGATTTATTTTAAATTTAAAACGTGTTTGCAGTTTTGTTGGTAGTTTAATATTTATCATAATTATTACATTAAACAACATAACCATAGGGTCCATTAATTATTTCACAACTGAATACCATTAACCACAAAACCGATGGTTACCTGTCACGTTTACATCTAATAGAATTATAATATTGATCTAACACCTAACATCAACCTCCGTACGCTTTTGAAACGCCCACAGTTCATGCTACATGCCAAACGCACCTTTTCGAACACACAGGTGTTTTATAATTTATAATAGGCGTATGACGCATAGATGTCTATGGACGACGAACGTTTGGTGATTTTTTCCCCGCGACCGCGAACAATAGTGTTTTAATTTTTCAGTCGCTTCTTGAACCGTGTTTTCTATACACCTACGTAGGCAATTCATGCCACATACGGAACTCCTCTGAAGTATTTGCATTGAATAAAATCGGGATTGTTTTTAATGTTGCGAATTTCCATATATCTACATCTACGAGGAGGCATCGCATTTTTAGTACACGACGGTTTGCTTACGCTCGCTATGTCATTTTAAGTATGAGACATTCGGGATCGCGCATAAAAAATTTGATAAAATTGTGGACACCCTCTATCGTCTCACCATGTGGTACTTATTTAAGTAATATTATTTCAAAACGGTAAAGTAAAGATACGATGAGACACAAAATTTGTGAGTATGGAAGGAAGTGGCGTAGTTAAAAAAAAAAGAAAGTATGTCAGAAGTTGAAAGATACCATACAAAGAAAATGAATCAATGAATCAGGAAATGTATAGTAAATATTAAAGAAGATGCAAACATTAGAATTGAACACAATTTAATTTATTAATGTACAGCATTTTGCCGAAGTAATCTTTCATTTTAAGCTCGTTGAAAGATCATTGACTTTTTAAACGTTCCGTAATAGTGACACATTGTAAAGTGGATCCCAACGCATATATATGTTTCATATCTGGCGCCGTACGAAACGAATTAAATTCAGATTAAACGTAAATGGCCGTAACAATGAGATAATAGTTGTTTATTGCACTTTGATGGAATGAATTATTATTTTTTAACCGTCTGCGTCTGTGTTATTTTTATTTTCTTCACATATATATATATATATACGATGGCTGCATACTTATGCAAACGTCCCCATTAATATGGAACGACGACGTGCCGATATGATCGTCGCCTCATATCGACAAATGACGCAAGTTTGGAGCTCGGAATCGGCGCCTGGTTGTTCGACTGGAAATGAGAAAATGGAAAAATGTCGCATTTGTGACAATATTAAACAATATGATTTTTCAAATAAGTGGTTCATTATAATAAGAAATAAATATACGGAAAACTGTTAAGAAGTGAAGAAAAAAGTTTAACTTCAAAGTTATAAAAATTATTATGTGTACACAGTAAATAGATTTATTAAGAATCAAATCTTCAACTTGATGTATTTCTTCATTTTTTTTTCACGTTGTTCGTTTCTTTATTAAGTCCCTCCTTTCATAATCAACTTATGGATGATTGGCTTAGTCAGTAGGTCAATAATCTCAAGGTGTAATGTAGATTTGTCACGGACATTACAATTTTATTTCAGAGACGGAGTTTACAGTTTTTTAACTTAGATAGTCTTTCGACCGACTGTTCTGAGGTGGCAGAACAAAGGGGTAAAATAAAAAAATAATAGAATTAAATATGCATTACCATCCCAACGTCCACAGCAATTAATATATTGAAATGAAGAAAATAAAAAAATTAATTTATTACGACACCCAAATATAATAAGTATAATTTCAAGCAATTATAACCAAGAATTTGACATTAATATTCGATAATGGAGATTTGTTTCGACTTTTAATGTCTCGGCGTACATTTTCTTGTCGGAATCGCGCCCGAACTTAAACATGTGACGTGTCAACGTGCTTACATCGCCATCCTTTCGGGCCAGAGTACGGAGATATTATTAGCCCTATTATACATTTTGGAACAGTTTCGTTAAATGTTTTATAACGAACGTTTGCGCACGTTTTAACGTGTTGCGTTCGACCAAGAAAGGCATAAAAGTAAGTCAGACTATGCGAGTAAAGAGGTGTGTCCTGTTCGGCATTGAAAGAGCGCCAAGCTTAATATAACATGACTAATATATCCCGGGGCCCATCAGAATTGAACTTCTGGCATTTTAACCGCGTCTATCGTATTGCAGACACGTCTTTGTCGTATCTTCCTATTTACTTTTACTTTCGATTCCATCATAAATATTTTACAATCGCGAAAAAAAAAACATTTACAGCGTTGAATTTTGTTTTAAACACTGTCTTATGTAACTTAAATTATCCACATTTAGAAATATTGGAGCAAACGGTTGGTTATTCAACGGTCTATAAAATTTTAACGTAATGCGACATAAATATGTACTTTTTTTTTAAAAAAAGAATAAAATTTTACAAACATAAAGATAATTAATTATAATACGAGCAACGCATTTACTTGTTTAGGTATGCAAGGACTCTGTAAACCGTTCGATATTTATTATGCCCGTTCTACACGAGAAATAAATAAAATCACAGCGGAAAATTAATTCGAAACTATTCATTTCGAACTTAACCGACGACGTGCCAAATTTAATAACACACCGCTGACGGTAATTCAACTACTATAGTTTACCTAGAGTTAAATATGCGCTAGTTTTACGTACATACGTACGTATACGTATGCGAAAAAAATAAAACCAGTTTTCATACGGGAGAGAATTGTATCATACTTTCTGTCTGCCAAGGCCCACCGTGAAGTGGAAATACTATATAAAAGAATAAAAAGAAGACGAAAATTGTTCTGGTTAGCACACAACTTAAATAAGATATACTTGACTTGGCCGTTTTTTCCGATCGTCAAGTTTTGCCAGTTTTTATTTATAAAGTTCTCCCTCTAGTTTGTAAGATTTTTTTTATAGTTTATTAGCGCGTTTATTGGTTGGCAAAATTAATTGCAAATATCGTTAATGTTTTATAAAGCAACATTTTTATGATAAATCTTGAAATATTCCAGACAAGCAAGGTGTATTTTTATTCGCACGAAGGATATTTTATTTGTATTCTTGTTTACTTAGCTTTTTATTCTTGAACGTTCAATGCCAATATCGGTTAATTTATCATTAAAAGCGTTTGTAAGTTTTAATTTATAAATTTTCGAAAAATATTTACACTTTGTATTTTTTTATATTATCATTTCTAAAACAAAAAAACATACCGAAATACATCTTTTTATATATTTATATGTCGTAATAAATATATTTTTATTACACAACAAGTTTTGTATTAGTTGTTTGCTGAAGAATAAAAATAATAGTTAACAGGAGCCTTGACTGTGCTATTAGCGGCGTGTAAATTATAAAAATAGTAGCTATGTGTGACAGGCAGTTACTCGATGTCGCAATTTAGCCGCTGTTACTAGTATCGGCGAATAAAGTCTGACGTGTGACACAGGCTTGAGAACTCTAAAGCCCGTGTCGCATGTATGACTTTACTCGCCACAACTACAATAGCCACAGGTTAGCGACATGTTAGTCGTCGCTACTAAATCTAGTTGTAGTATGTGTGACAAACAACTAGCAGCTATACTCGTTGTGTGCGATTTAATCGGTGCTATTAGTTGCACATGCTTTAAGAGTTTATGTTACTTAGATCTTGCGATATTTGTAAGTACATTATACCTATATCCAAGCGTTAACATTTAAGTAAGTTTTTAGTGTACCGTCGTCTTGTGTTTGAAATAAGCGCCCGAGTAAAAGGCAATAATTGATTTGACATTTGCGAGACACGAACAACGCGCCTCGCTCCAAGATAAATATTCTAAATTCTAAATCGGTTTCAGTCGTTGCACTTGAAAAACGTACGTAACAAACATTTTCTTACGCAAATCAGACACATTCCGCGAAACGAAACGAAGTTGCAAATCAAGTTATTCAGATACATAAGTATGTGTCGCAAGTCGCGTGTTAATTTTTAACAAATATCGCCAATCTCGGAACGAATACGTTTGACTTTACCACCTGGGAAAAATTTGATGGTTGTCGCGGACGGATTGTATTTATAATTCTCGGTTATTTTATGTCAAAGTCATTAGTATTGTGTGCATTTCAGATTAAGGTGTGTTACGTTGGAGCAATGCACTTTAATCTATATAATGCACAATGCACGTAAAATTTGATTTGTATAATTTACGAATACGTACCCACACATAACTTTGCATATGTCGCCGTTTTATGCGACATAATTTACAATCGAGTGTCATATGATACTTTTTCGCTCGATTTCATAGACAACTTGTCTAGCTCAGTTAAGTAACAGTTACGAAAGGTCAAATCTAAATTAGACGTCTAGATCTTACGCGTATTCGCATTGTCTTTGTGTAATTGTGACGATTACGTAAATGAATTTATTAACTGATGAATTTGTCGTTTGTTACAGAATGCGTTTTCGGCAATCAAATACGCGAACTGGGCTCGACGTGGGTGCCGAATTTGGGCGTACCGATAGGAATTCTCTACTGCATGCAATGCAAATGCATACAGGTAAGTCTAAATGATAAAAAGTAACCTTCGGAGTTCGATTTTATTATACTCACGTTCCCCTACAATCATATACCAATTATGTAGCTTACTTTTCACTGCTGCTGCCGCCGCCGCCAGTGCATTTTTTCCCCATTCGACACAACCAGTTCCTTGCATTAGCAAACTGCAATCGTTACGGTACTTCTTTTCTTCGACGACAAATTGTCGAGTTTGAGTTTTTGTGCGAATGTATGAAATTTGTTACATTTTCTGCAATTTATTGTATTCAAAATACACTAATAAATTACATTGAACATTTCGGCAGTATGACCTCAAAAAACAAACATGAAAATAGTCTTTTCAATATCATATAAGCTCTAGATTCCTAAAAACGAGTAACAATCAAGTATTTGTGTGTCATTAATTGCCATTTAGCGTTTTTTTTTTTTTTTAATGTTCGAGGGTAATTAGACCAGTTTTGCAAATGAAGCAAAGATGCCGTTAGTAGTCACTTCGAACGTACGTTTCATCAATCATAACGCCGTATATGATTCTATTGACTGATTCTAAATGACCGTCTGTGCCGCCTTTTGCAAATTTTCACCAAGCTAGCCGCTCAATAGTTTGTGTGAAATTGACATGTATAATGTCGTCATTAAAGACGTCATAAATGAACGTAACTGATGGAACGGTTTACATATTTTTTCTATGTAGCGTATACAAATATTCTTGTCTAATAATTAAAAATAAAAACATATCTTTATTAAAATTGTTTAAGTTTAAAATAATAGCCGTTCACAAGCAAGAAGAAAACTGCAAATATCAATGTCACTTTGACAATTAAATGTCAGAAATGTCAATTTGACGTGCCTACTAGAAAAGCAAAAAGCGGCAAATAACCAGTACCATAGAATTTCGTTCACCCTTTTCAAAAGGCGGCGCAGACAATCATTTAAAATCACTCTGTATACAGATTTTACCAAACTTTAGCATTTTCTTAGCGACCTCTATAGCGGGGTTAATATTAAAAATAAAAACTAAATACAAAAAAATGTGTGGATTTAGTTCCTCTATAACATAAAAATAACGTCATTTATAATGGGGTTTCGGTTGTACACGAACTCCCTTCGTTATTTTTAATTATACTCCTGAGCAAGCTACCAGGAACACCCTGCACATTTTTATATGTTCGGTTTCCCTTTTAAAATTCACGTTGTTTTTCTCATTTAACAATAATTTTTTTTATGAAGATTTGTATCTGTCAGATTGAAAAATCAACGTGAATTTTAATTGGAAAATGGAAATAAACAAAAAAAATATTTAAACAGATTTATCCGTTCACAATGCCCATTATTACAAAGGTTATAAACAATTAGAAAGGTAAACCACAAAACATTTTGAAACAATTAATCAAAAAAAAAAATAAATCCTTTGAAAAATTATCAGGAACACTACGAAACATAATAGAAAATATCGAACAATAAAAAAAAACATACAAAAAATAACCCATATGGATAAATGAAAACTCATTTAAACAATTTAAGGAATAAAATGTAGGTATAAAAAAGTCCAATGATGAATGTATAAAAATATCACCAATTTAAACACCATAATAAAAAAACACAAAAACCCAGAATATGGGGTTTAAGTTCTTGTTAGACCATAATTATTGCTTTAAGCAAAATTAGATTTTTCGGAAAACCATCACTTTCTTTTTCTCATATTGAGCAATATTTCCAATTTGTTCAAAGCCCATTGACCTCTTCCAACGTTGAACGCTTTACAAGTTTACCGTTATCATGCCCTTTCTCATTTTTTTTCTGTTTCGAAGACATAAATATTATGTAGTAAAGGGCTTAGTGTCAAATCTTCATAACATTTATCAATTTAACGAAACAAAGTAAAATCTAGAAATTTTTCAAAAACAATCTTTCCACATTTTTTCATTAGTATTTTCATTTAAATTAATTGAAATCCCCCGGAAAGTATGATTTTATTTTTACGTCTATGAATTTATCGGTCTCGGTCCATTGATGAATTTTAATTCATTAAAGCAGCGAAATCGGGTCGTTTAACGTTCACGTCGCGCAAATGAATACGATTTCAGCAGAACCTACATAAACAAGTATGCAGCAGTTGACCTTTAAGTAGCTGGCGCCTTCACTAAATGTTGATAACCGGCCACTTTTCATAATTTACTACGTATCTAATGCGCTTGCAATTAAATGCCGTAAAAAATCTCGTAGCGAAAATGTCTGAATATATTACTTGTAATAATTTTTCTCTACGAGCACATTCTGAACTAACGTTATTCGTAATATATTATACATATGCATCGATTGCGGTTTTAGACACCATTTCTGTGTTGCAATCGAACATTTTATTTAGATATTGTGTTACCGTTTAGCCGACTTCGAGTATATCTTGCGTTGCTTGGGGACGACATGTACGGTAAATAGATATTTTTATCGGTAGGAAATGCATATCTAATATATTGTATGTGTATGTCATTTCGGTAAAGCTTTCTAGTTGATGAAGATTCATGTGGGGGCACAAAGGTAGAGGTCAGGCAGGTCGGTGACCGGCAACTGTTTCACAGATTATTGCGATCTGACACTTTTCGCATGTATCGCTCGTATTACGCGTCTTTTTTTATGTAGGTATATATATTTTTTTCATGTAGCCTAATATTTTAATAGCTTCCACAAAAAAATCATGTGGTTTTGTTTCAGATACACAGAAAACGGCGTATTGTGGCGAAGGTGCAGTGTCGGAGTATTAAAAACGAATGCCCCGAACCAACTTGCGAAGAACCCGTACTTTTACCTGGACGTTGTTGCAAATCGTGTCCCGGAGAAACTCAAAGTGAGTAGTACTTTGATTTTTTTGTAAATAATTTAAAAACACAGAATAAATCTTAAGTATGAAAGTGCGCATAAAATATGATTTAAGAAATGTTATGTGCAGGTGACTTAACTCAAGAACAGACCTTCAGGAATCGTTTAACGTAGATTTTTAATTTTATATATTTTCTTATTAAATATCAATCTGTTCTCTAAATTTTAACTTGCAACTATTTCAATTTTTCCGACAACAATTGCAAATTCTTTAGCGACATTGCTATGGTTTATAAAAAGTTTACAGAATTCTGACCTGTTACTAGTTTAAAGTTTATTTTTGATACAGCTTTCAATAAGATTTTCCAATAGGTCCGGGTTTCTAGCGGCAAGTTTTTGTGGCCGATAAATTCCTTCTACGAGTTCAATTGGTAAATTTAGAAAATGTTGTTATTGAACTTACAAAAGAGACTTAATGATGACTCAAAACTAACCATTATATAATATTGTCCTAAAAGTTTTTTTTTTTGTACAAGACGATAACTCCAAATTTCATCAGGCAATAAATTTTGTCTTCGAAAAATATATCTTCCAAACCAAGAAAACCAACCCTGCAGGAAAGATTTTTGTGTCTACAAAGCTACCATTCAGAATTGTTTCTTCTGTCTTCTCTTCTTCCTAAAGAAGTATGATTTCTTCGAACGTCAAGTAAGAAATCCAACGTCTTCTTTCTATCGCACCGTTTATTTCAATCCACCTTTGCAACCAATGACCATTTTTTTGCATTTATGACGATTTCTTCTAACTTCACCAAGCAGTAAATCGTATTTCTTCCTTACATGAAAATATTTATTGCTACCCAAGCCCAATAAATTCTTTGTCTTCTTCCCAAACGAATATTTATTCAAATACTTCTAATACAGTGTTAACCCACTGGTGATTTTTTAGTTTTTTTGTATATTTTACAGCCACAGTCTCTAATCTTTGTAACCCAATAAAATCCCAACCACAAATAGAAGTGGGCTCAAAATTAGCTAATATTCACTGCGCATCTCACCTGAAATGGTTTTTATAAAAAGAAATGTCTAAGGCTCAGTACAATCACCTTTACTGTAAAAATATTACCATACAGAGACTTTGTGAGAACAATGTGCCTAAACTACCACATATTAGATATCCTTTCAAAGCCATCTTGTAAAAAAGAAGACTCACCATTCGAAATGGTCCTATTTTATTGACCTCTTCGTAAAAACCTCGTATTGCTTGCGCTAAAATTAAACATGCTAAAATGTTTTACACTTCCTGCATTAACATTCGACGTGTACGGCGCTTGCTTTTTCTTCAGACTAAAATCGCTATAATTAGCGCGGCAAATCACGATCGTGAGCCCTTAAATCTTAAAAGATCAAAACGCACGGTTGTCATTGCGATCGTTTGAAAACACATCCCTTTTCGCACGATCGTCTTTTTCCTCAATAAAAACTGAAATTTATTTTCAGTCACGCGTGCGAGGCGGCGTTTGCACATTTTAATTATTTGTGTTTTTTCGTCACGTTTTGCAAAAGGTGCCGTTTTCGCGGTGTATTGACTTTTAGTACACGTATATAGTAAAAACCAAGGCCTTCTATATTAAAATATACAAGTTGGCGCCTTGCGACCTACATATAGGAAAAAGTACTTAATATGTTTACTATAGAATTTTCTTGTTTATTTATTGCTACTATTAAGCGCGCCATTCTGTTTATAAGCACTGCACAAACAAGATATTTTAAAACGGTTCTGATTACAGATCCGGAATAATTTCGCTTTCTGGGATTTTTTTTTTTTTTTTTAATAAATGCGCTCTTTTACTCATGTTGACACGTTATTGATTGCGTTATCATTATCAATGTTGTGTGGTGGGGGCTTTAAAATAGAAATCGTAGAATGATAATTACCGACAAGGTGACGCAACCGAAAACAGTTTCAAAACGACGTGTGTTGTTACACTTGGTTGCATAATCGGTTTTCCGCAAAAGATTTAATAATCTCCAGCCCGGTTCTGACTTACATAACGCTATACTTAAGTGGCGCCTGGCAACTTACGAAAGACACTTAACTTCTTGAACTTGGATCAGAGTGCATTATTTTTCATGACGCGTTCTTTTTTCTGTTATATTCATTCAATAACCGATAACAATTCGAATTTAAATATTGTCGTACGCTCGCAATAGTTCGTGAGCGATTAGGTAAATTTTCATGCTCACGTTCGGTTGAAACTCGTTCGTGGGCGATGATGTTATGGACACCCACAACTTGCAGATGGCGCCACTATTATATTTCCTCTGTCTACGAACCGTCTGTTGTTAAATAATACTCCTACTATCCCACAATTTAACATTTCATGATTTTCACCTTATGCACAAAAAATACATTAAATTAAATTCGTGAAACGTGAAACGCATTCGTACCTATAAAAGTCGTTTTATTTTCGAAATCGAAGGATATTTTTAAACTTTAAATTAAATTTAACTTTGTCTGGACGGAAATATAACCGCACGAATTCTTCGGACGTTTTCTGAACGATAAAAACAATGAATTTAAAGCCGTGATCGCGGTATTGTTGCGTTTTATGTTTAAACGTGTCATCATTTCGTTTCATATTTACTGTTATACTTTGACTACGGGTTAAATATATTTATCTGTACGTACGGCCAAAAACAAATACATAAATTTATTATTATTTTTTTTTGCTTGAATTTTCCATATAAGATTAATTACCAGAAATATAAGTTTAGGATTTTCAAATTTAAGATAGAAATAATCTTTGCAATCGATTGCTTCGCTTGGATTATCATGCATCATATTTTAGTAACATAAATTATTCATCTTGAGATGAATATGACCTCGATTTATAATTAAAGAGAATACGGAGAGAATGTGACAAAACGGATTAAATATAATTATATTGTCTGGCATTTTATTTATTTATTTTTTTTTTAATTGCAAATTACAGAGAAAAACACGGACAACAAGCCCCAACAAAACAATCTCCAGAAGGGATTAAATTTGTAAATTAAATATTTTTAAAAAATACATACCTTTTCAATCAGTCTGTATGACGAATTGTCAAAATTAAATAAAATATTCATTTCTAAATCCATTACATAGCATCATGAGAAATTACATCATCTCGTCTTTACAAGGTTGCTGTTAGAATTGTCTAATATTTAACCACAGACACGTAAGTCTTAGAAATATTACCATTACATTCGAGGAAATCTTATTAATATTGTTAATTTACCAATTTATTAGAAAATGATTGTTGACATGGTGCTTGTAACAAAATTTTCCTTTCTAACGTTGATTGCTCGGCATGAACTTTAAACAGTCGCCTTGAATGCGAATTGGATTTTTTATACAATTAAAAACACCGGACACGCGCTTCATTATCCAGTAAGGATGAGCAATAAAAACGAGTAGAATAAAAAGAAGTTGATGTGGAAAAATTTGCCATATAAGTTTCCGTGTAAAAAAAGGGAAATCATCTTGCAAATGTTACTAAAACTATGAAGAAATGTTAATAATTTTTTATTTGTCACAAATGATCTTTAAATCTTAGGTTTGGTGATTTGAGAGTTTACTGAGAAAGTTTACACATTGTACTTTCAATTTTTGCCGAATTTCCCGTGACATAACTTCAGAATGTTTCGCACGGGAAAATAAACGACATTATGCGAACGTAAACTCGTATTTATAGAATGATAAAGCGCGAAAAATACGAGTGCTGTTCAAAGCGGGACGAACGTTACGACGACGATCAAGATACGAAGGTCCGTATTTCGTGAGTTTTATTTCTGTACGGGCCGACGCGGCGTCGTCTCCGTTTCTCGAATTAATTAAACGGATCGAATTTTTCGAACGGCGATCGCGATTCGAGGTGGGTTTCTGGTTGTTAGACGTGTATTTTTTACGGCCGCCGTCCGTCGCTTGAAACTCGTGTTTTCTTTCCGAGAACGAGACGATTTGAAACTCGGATGCCGATCTCCGATAGAACTTAACGGCTAATATATTTTACACGGTGTCACCGGCTGTCGGCAAGTAACACGTCTATTTTTTTCACGCCGTCTGAGATACACTCAAGGGCACACGAACGACTCAAACGGGTGTAATGTACCAATATATAAACCTTTATGTATGTACAGCGTTCGGTTTTCTTTTAATAATAACGTAGATCGTAGATGATCACAGGCTCAGACTTTTCAACTTTTTCCTTTTGTTGTTTAAATAGTTTAATTATCATTTTGTTTTAAATTTTAATTAAACAATATAAAGAGAATATTCTCTTCTATACTGTGACCAAAGTTCTCAAGTTAATAGGGCATCTAGTGGAGATCTGGTGGAGCTTTTAATTTAAACGAATTTATTATTTAGAAAGTTGCGAATACAGAAATCTACCTCATTAACTAAATATCACTCTTCGTTCTTCGGTGCTAAGACATCCGAGCGGATTCTATTCGACCGTATTTACTTATGTGCGACATACATATTGCTATCGGGAGATGTCCCGAGTTAATGACATTTGCATACCTTGGCGCCACTGCACATATTTTCATACGTTCACTTTTTTAACAATTATCTCGGCAAGTTCGTGTGGGGTCTCATCAATATTTTAACGGCAACGTAGTAGCTCACCAAACGTACAACCCGATTATATATAGTACCTTCACTTGTCGTTGTAATGTACAAAAAATTACGAATATTTCGTATTGATAACGTATTTATTTCTCAAGAACAAAGGAAAATGTGTAACTCACGTAATCTGCAAATTGCAAATGAAGATTCGAAAATAGCCATGAAAAATGACTTATGGTTTACCCGATAAATTTTATGTTAATTTAGAAAAATTATTAAGATTTTCTAAAATTTGATGAAGAAATAATCAAAAGATAAAAAAAGAAATGATTGAAAAAGAAAATGCCCACGGCAGCAATGGTCCTTTATTAAAAGTATACAACAATAGAAAAAAAACTGTGCAAAATTATCGCCTCTATCTCGGAAATTATATATTATATGTTATATTTACTTTGCATTGCTTCTTCGTTTTTAGTACAACCATCTCTATTATCTTACAATATTAAGATATTTTCAAGTACCCTCTCACTTTATCTCCATTATTCTTTTACACCTTTCACTCTAATTTCCAATTTCCACGTATTACATCATTCGTTCCTCACTTCCATACCTAATTCTCCCCACATTCTCCCCAATTTCAAAGATAAAAACATATATATTAATTACAAATCTTACGAATATTTATTGTGTGTAAGCAAAGAGACTGTAAGTCGCTAGTAGGTGTGAAACTAAAAAAGTAATAGGTACGTATTTCATGTAATATGCGTAATACTTGTCTCTGTAGTAATAAAAGTCGTGTAATTTAAGTCTTGGGGAAAACGTATGAAACTAAGTATGTTATAGATATGAACGTATATACATATTTCAAAGGATTGTCGAATAATCAATGCGTTTTATAGACAGGTTGCGTTGATGAATGTTAACTTTAAACGGCAGACTGGCGCCTGGAAGGTGAGATAGAACGGTCTGCGATCGCGCCTTGGATGTTCTCTCACGTCACATTTGCACAGCCACTATTCGAGCAAAAAAATGGATGCTTTGCGCCTTTTATCGGACGATGGCAAAAAGACGGCGAACCGTTGTCCGTTGACACAATCGCGAACAAATATTCGCACAGACGGTTATTATCAAGTCCTTATAAGACGGGTGCGATTCGTAACAATCTGTTCGCGCAAACTTTCTATTTACACTCGCCGGTCGCCGCTGCTGCTGCATTTACAACTAAATAAGTTGCAACACAATTCCTTATTTACTTTGCCGACGTGTTTAAAACTTACGATATTTCTTTTTTTCAGATCCAGATGTCATACAAGACGTCATACCGCAAGATGCGTCCGACAATGAAGAAAAAAGTGTCAAACGTAAGTGTAATCTAGATTTCCTATAAAAAACCTTCATTGGCTCTACTATCACAGTCTCCGCTTCATTTTTGCAGCACACCTTCTCCAATTCCTTCCTTGTTTCATTTCTTGTCCCAGGTCCCATCTCTCGCACACACCCAAACAAGGCTTCCACTCACCCTTTCCCTCCCCGCAGAACCTACAACTTCTATATTCCTCCCCCATCCAATACTTTTCCTCATTACCACACCGAAACCTAGTAGCTGTCAGGCTTTCCTCTCCACCGTCTTTCCACCCTTTTCTTAGCTTGCTAGGTATAATCAAAAAATGAAAATATCTTTTCTTCTTTCGCCAGGATTTTATAAAAAATTTGCTCATACAGCCAGAATCTTCATACGATTTTCCTTTTTCAAGGTACGTCAGTCAACTTATATCAAAAGGGGTATTTATATAGGTGTTGCCAATTTTAATTTTTTTTTTCTGTTGATTCTATCTAGTAAGCTAAGAACATTTTAAACTTTTGAAAGTGACTATGTACTGGTCTTCAAAATGTGCAACTTCTTTTTAATTTTTCTCTTATGGTTTCTGAGATACCAGTACTTGGCTAAGTTAAAATTTACATTCTGTATAGAACAGTAGGAAATTGAACGTGTATTTGAAATTAAAATTTACTTTAATTTATTAAAAAAAAAAATAAATGAATTATTTTCATTTGTTACAGATTTTGCTGCTCTTCTAACCGATCGTTCTTCCTTAGTGATGAGGAACGACGACATGCAACCCATATTTAACGACAACAAAAACAACGTAATAGCGACCGGCCGCTTTACTTTCCAAAAGAAAAACCTTTACTACTCGTTCTATATATCCGACAAGGCTGCCAGACCACGCACGCTGCAGTTCGTAAATTACGAAGGTTCTATTTTAGAGGAGCACATTCTGTCCGATGTGGGTGGATTGGTTAATAGTTTGTATCAAAATGCAACTAGAAAAGTATGCGGTGTTTGGAAACGGTTGCCAAGAGATTACAGACGCTTGCTCAAAGAAGAACGCCTTTACGTTGTCTTAGGTTGGGGAAATAAAGAGCAAGCGGAATTTACGCTTAGTGGGCAACTGACGAAATACGTAGCGCTAGGAACTGAACTTTTTAGTTCGTTGCTCGAACCGGCGCCGGGGACGAACTCCGCTATGATGGCCGGTTCCGGTGGTACTGCAATTGTTTCAACGTCGACCACGCTTTCTCCGTCCATTCATGTCGCAATTGTTTTCAACGGTATCTTTTCACCCGACGAAATCGCCGACGTACCAGTCAATATCTCCTTAGCTTATGAAGACCGCAAGGTGATTTTGGAAGAAAGGGTTTATGTGCGCAAGCCAGCTCACGAATTAAACGTCGTGGAAATAAGTTCACCCGTGTCCCAATCCGAATTGCGTTTGTTAACACGCGGAAGATTGGTCTTATCGGTGTCTTCAGTTTCCCATTCCCAAGCTCTGCGTTTATCAGGAAATGTCGTCACGAAAGCGACGTGCGAACTATTTCAAACAACTTTGTCTTCGGCCGGCGATCGTAACGGAAACCGGCACGGAACTTCCGGATTGGCATGGCTTTTTCTAAACAACGAAGGATCCCTGGTTTACAACGTGCACGTGGAAGACTTGCAAAAAGATCAAAAACCCGTCCTTATATCGTTGGTCGACGACAGCACGAAACGCAAAACTGAACTCGAGGACCTCACGCCGTCTTTCGTGAAGGAATGGGCCAACGGAACGATCGACAGACTCAGCCCGAAAGTTCTCGAACCTTTATATTCGGGAGATTTGGCCGTAAACGTGGCGTTCGAAGACGACAGCATTCTCGTCCGCGGACGGCTCAGTCCGAAACTAGTCGCTGACGCGCGTGACTCGCCCACCCCAATTTTATTGAAAAGGGAAGATTACACCTTGCCGACGTCGGCCGTGGGAATGGCGTGGTTCAACGTCGATAACGACTGTCATATTCATTATGATATCACGTTGACTGGCATGGGAAACGGCGAAAGACATTTGGAGCTGTATTTGGAATTTTTGCCGATGATCGCGCCCGGCGCTCCCTGCATCACGCACATTTTAGATGAATTTCAAGGCAGCCAGGTCGAAGGCAGTCCTGTGGAATCGCTAACAAAAGACGAATTGATCCGATTGGATACGGGAGTGGTCTTTGCAAAAATTAAAGATAAAACTTCAAGGAACACTTTGCTCGCCGCCACTTTAAAACAGGTGAGTTGTTCAGTACCTTTTCAAACCTATTCCTATTTATGTTTCACAGTGCATTCCAATGTGATATCCTTTTCATTTTTGCTTACAAATCTTAATTACAAATTTACGTGTTCTTTTTTTCTTTCTAGGTAAAAGTGCCACAAACTTGTTTACATCATTACACCGACAACAACGTTCCTAACGTTAACGGCGAAGACTTAATCCTGAATCAAGGTGTTTGCCAATACGAGGGAAAATTTTACAATGAAGAAGCCCAGTGGACATCAATTTCCGATCCGTGTACGGAATGTTTCTGTCAGAATGGATTGGTAAAGTGCGACACTAACACGTGCCCCGAATTGAATTGCCCCATCGGCGTGAAGACCAAAACTCCCGAAGAGTGTTGCCACGTGTGCGGAAACGTTTCTACGACTCAAGAGAACAACACCAGCGTGCCGAAAGGTTGCCGATTGAAGGGCAAATTTTATTCGCCGGGGGCCGTCTTCAATCCGTTCCTCGTACCGACCGGTTTCGATTTGTGCACGCAGTGCGTTTGCGATCCGATTATGCTCCAGGTCAAGTGCAATCGTATTGGTAACGAAAAGTTGTGTTGCAAAACTTGTCCGGAAGCGAAAACAATGAAGGATTCGGAAAACGGAACGATGATCAACGATCCGGCCATTATAGACAGTTTCGACAAAAACGTCCAACCGTTGACAAACAAAACGCTAGGAAAAAGTGCAGAGCAAATATTGGAAGAAGGCGGTTGCCAAAACTTGGTCAATACTTCGAGTCCGTATGAAAATGGGAAAAAATTTCATCCGATGATTTATTCGCTGGGCGAATATAAATGCGTCACTTGCATATGTGAGGTAAGTAAATGTTAGACTCTTTAGTTCTTTATCTCATGTAAGTTTCGTTTTTTTTTTTTTTTTAGAATGGGGTGCAAAAATGCGAACGTCAAAAATGTACGAAATCCATGTGCAGAATGTTCAAGAAAAGACCGGGTTCCATCGGTGTTAATGAATCGTGCTGTTCTCCCAAATTCTGCAGTAGGTACAGAAGGCATCCAAGACGACGTAGTAGTGGACAGTAATACGAACCGTTTGTGTTAGAACTTTTGGACTATGAGTCCTCGTTACCCCTTTACCAAAGAAGACTGAGACAGTTGTAAGATGAACAAATAACTGTCGTATTTATTTGTATGTATTTAGTTAAGTTGCGCTTTTTAATCGTAAAAAAAAAAACAGAACTCAAGCAGTCGGTACATACCAAAAGTATTAGTAAATTATGTTCTTCTTTGTATTTAAACAAAATTTGAACTTTTAATTATATTAATTTTGTAAATATTTGGATAAATGACTGCAAATTTGTAAATTGTTAGAAGAGTGTCTGCTAGATGGAACTCAATACTCATTAGAGATAAAGGCTGATTATATCCCGATGATGAGCGAAAATCGTGAGAAAAACAAAATGCTTATGTATAATATTTATACTTTTCAGCTGTACAAATTTTGTGCATTTTTGTACAATTATCGCTCATCATCTGTTTGTCTATAAATTAGAGTAACATATCAAATTGGTGCCATTCTGAAAGAAAAATAGGTACTTAAGAAACGGTAGTAGCATTTACATTTTTTGTACGCACAAAAATATTCGGAATCTCTTATTGCAATATCACAGTATTTTGTTTTATGTATAAAATAGTTAGATTTTGTAGAATGAATGTGATGTGTATGTTCGTTATACTGTATATATTAGAAATTTGCGATTTGCAAATATTATTATACGCTTGTAAATTCTATTAGTTTTAAGCTAAACACGTACGTAATATAGTTAAAACTATTATCATTGATTAACTAACTAATTAAGTTATTATGTATTTAGCAATGATCGATGAGCCACTGATGTGCGTTTGTATTTATTAATCGGACAATTCGGAACTTGAACTTGAAGTGCAGTGTTTTTATATGTACATATACATATTATATGCATATGTAACGGCTATTTTTGAACTTAAGTGTACCTGCTAGCTAGAATATATATGCTTTGAATAATTTGTGTTTTATTATGAAAATAATCCGCTAAAAAAAGAGGTTTTTTTTACATCGAGATTTATTAAAATATGATAGACTAATCAAAAAACATCATAAAAAGAAAAATGTGAGACAGCGTGAAAATTAAGTTACCCAGAATTAAAAACATTGGTAACATTTTGCTATAAAAGAAAACATCTATTCCGAAAAGTTAAATAACAAGGAAAAAATAAAATTAAAATATACATATTTTTTTTATTTGTTTTCAGGAAACAAAATTTATTATTATTTAAATCATGAGAAATTGTAGAAGTCGACATTATGAGTAAGAAATTATACAAATTATTGAACAATATTTTTTATCAGAACTACGAGTACACTAAACATATTTTTAATTCGTTAATAAATTTTTGCATTATTATTAATGCTACGCTTGCCAAAGCACCAGCCTTAATGTTTGGCAAGCGTGCATTAACAATAATGTAAAAATTCATTAATGTATTAAAAATATTCACTTTAAGAAATTAACATATTTCAATGTCTTTAATTATTGAATAATGAAATATAAATATTCAAATCTTGGTGGCGCCATCTATCAGTCGGTAGCTAAACGACTTCTTGCCCGTATTGATGCCGTATTTAAAACTTTTTATAGTAGGTAACTGTAAATTAATAGAGGTATCTGTAAGTCCAACTATACAAGCCTAACATATCTAGTACATAATTCACTTTACTACCATTCCTACATTCTAATTTATCTATAATGATTTAACAGGAGTGTTACCATCAAGTAAACAATACAGAAATAAAAAGTCAAGAAATAGCGGTAAAAAAATACAGATAAAATTTCATCACAAAACCTTATTTATACCAACATTACAGGACACAACATTCCGATTTTGTCGCTCATTTCCTTCATAGTTCGCGTACAGGAAAATAAATAATAAATATTTTCACAGAATAAATTTTTATTAAATTCACTTATTGAATATTACATTGATTTAAAATATGATTCAATTATATGTGAAAAGGAAAAAACGTAGCTCATAATTTACTCAGCGTTCTTGAATGTTGGATGGACTCGCTCAAGATTTGCAAGGCATATTTAACATTAGCCGGAGTCGCATTATATCCCATTAATCCAATTCTGAACACTTTATTGGTGGTAGGTCCTAAACCCCCGCTAATTTCAAAATAATGCCTGAAAACACAAGTTGGAAAAGAAATTTGTTATGTGTTAGAACTTACGTTTTCATTGCGTAATTAACAACTTCACGCCAATTTACATCGGACGGAACTTTAATTGTCGTAACCGTAGGCAAACGTTTGTGCACTTCTTGTACGTATGGTTGCAAACCTAACTGCAACAAACCATCATACAATTGCTTGGCGCATTCTTGATGTCTTTGTATAACGTTTTCCATTCCTTCTTCCACAACCTGAGCCAACGCCTCTCGTAAACCGTATAATAATGTCGCAGATATTGTATGATGGTATCTATAAAATAACAATTGTAACTGTTGGGAGAAATTATTGCCACTTACACTCTAGGTCTTCCGAAACAATACCAGTAGTCGCCTAAAATTTTCATGTCCCAATAGAAGACTTTTACTGGGGTTTTGCGGCTAAATATACAATCCCTGAAAACTCCACAATGAAATTGTTTAAATTTGGTTGTTAGTGTCATTAACTTACTGTGCCTTGCTGCTGAAAGACATTGGTGTTAAACCAGGTGGAGCGCCGAGCACTTTTTGAGAACCCGTATAAATTACATCGATACCCCATTTGTCCATTTGTAATGGTACACTACCCAACGATGCTACGGTATCGACGGCAAGTAAACAATTGTATCTACAAATTTGTAATTGGTTGTCTGTACAGGATTTAATCAATAAAAGACAAGAATATTGCACACATAAAAGAATAAGAAGAACTCATTACTTTACTTCTTAGCTATCCAACCCAACTTTTGAATCAAAAGCATAAAACCCAAGCAAGCAAACATACTTATGACAAAGATCCCCTATACCCTCCAAGGGTTGATAGGTGCCGGTTGAACTTTCACCTTGCACGATGAAAAGCAAACGAGGTTTGTGTTTAATCAAACCTTGCTCAATTTGATCCAAGGTAAAATTATCTCCGGGCTCAATTTCGATTCTCCTCACGATGGCGCCTGCAAACAACACCGATGAATTTCAAGCGGACAAGAAATGAAACTCGGACCGTATCTCGCCGCCATGTTCGACGCTCTTTCTCCCCAGATTCCGTTCGTCGCAACCAGAACTTTATCTCCGGTTTCTAGCATGTTGCACATGACCGCTTCCATTCCGGCGTGTCCCGACGCACTAACGCACAAAGTGAGGGTGTTCCTCGTTTGAAAAATGTACTGCAAACCTTCCTTAACTTCATCCATTAGCTGTAAATCCATGATTTACTTGAAGACGTTTCTCAAATGAGTTACATTGATAAACAAGACGTAAATCTTCATACTTGTATAAAAATATATAAAAACCACTCTTTTATGAGATCTTCGGGTCATTTTTTTCAATTTCGGTTCGAATCGTTCTTGCAGTCCGTTACACCGGTTGCGAAAGAAAAATTACTTAGTACGTACCTGTGTTGTTTCCGTATGCAAATGACCTAATATAGGTTGACTCAGAGCATGTAAAACTCTAGGGGAACAATTTGACGGTCCGGGTCCCATTAATGTTTTATGCGGAACGATTAACGGTTTTCGTAAAATTTCCGGCGGTTGTACCTTCATGATATTTCTGATGAAAACGGAACTGAAAGCAAAATTCTAACATTATAAAAAACAATGTGAAAAATTGAGTATTCACAGCATCCGTAACGTTATAAAAGAGATAAGCGAAAGATAAAGTTTAAAATTAAATCTGACGTGAATTTATCTACGATTACAAAATGCAACAAACATAATTAATACTACATTAATTATATAAAAAAAAATGTTACTCTCACGTTTGAACACGTCAGTCTGTGATACTTGAAAATACCTTTCCTTCTTTTATATGTAATCCAACGAACGTCACAAACCGCGAATGTTTTCGGAAACAAAATTATTTTCGATGGAATTTATTTGTTGAAATTATCAAAGTGGTTTCTTATCTATTGACCTTTCTGTTATGACATCTTTGTCCATTCGTTAGAAAGTAAGGAAATATACAAATTTTAAAAACAACTTCATTTTTTCTGCGAGGCAGAACCTGACATACATAGACAAAAGCAACAAGAAACAAAGAGAACTTCTTCAATACACAAAAAATAACTAAAATTAACGACAATAACTAGGCACACAATTTAACAATTCAAGCAGGATTTTCAAATTTTTAAACGTAAATCTTAACAATCACAAATCACAACAGCATAATTAGGCACCATGAATTTCTGCCTAGCAGGAAAAAGTAAACTTAAGGGTTACAAATATAATTAGAAACGTCACAGAAATACAAAAAAATTGCTGTGACTGTAAACAAATAAAAAGCAAGTAATGTGAAACTATACAACTGCCTTATTTATAAAAAAATGCAAATAACACAATATAGAAAGTTCACTATATAAAGCTTAAAAAAATTGACTCATTGTTAATTTGCAGCGCTGTAATCGTTTAGAATGATTAGTATCTTTTAAATTTATAGTTCGTTGACTCAAATCGCATGTTGTAAACAATTCTCTTGACTATATGCGGTTATTTAACCGCCTTTTGTATGTTATTTAACTTGACTGAACTACGATGAGTAATTTTGTATATATGACAAAAAAGTATGGAATAAAATCATAAATATTTAGACTGGAAAAGCTATAAATTTACAATCTAGGAAATTCTTCAAAGGAATTTCTCAAAAAGATAATAGCAAATATTTTATAAAGTTTATTCTATAATTTGAGAACACGGTGTGAATGTATGTAATACATATCTGTGTTAAAAAATATTGACAATGATATTATTCAGATTACCTCCATCATTTATAATAAATATCAAAATATTTTCTGATAAATAATAATTCATTCATGTGAATTACAACATGATAGATATTCACCATTACTATGTAATTTTTCTATGATACGTTTCACCATTACTATACAATTTGTGTTAATGATGAATATACACGACTGTATAATAAAATCAAAGATCTCTTTATTTTTAACAGAATAAAAACAGACATTTTTTAAATTCAATTCATTTTCAATTTTTCAAATACTTTTAAGAATTTTTACAAATTAAAACGCTCTCGAAAAATTATAAAAAAGATTCGATTAAATCAAAATACACAAAACTAGTTTTGAAAACGTGCCCAATAATCATTCCAACACCATCCATGTATTACTAACAAACAAACCATGGCAATTTAATTTAAAATTATAAATTATTAATCGATTATTTTATTTTTTTACAGTAGTTACAGGGAGCCAATTAATATATTAGATACCTGCAGTAAAATTCACGTTTAATTCGTGGCCTCTAGCGGTCGGAATCGGAACTATTCGGATAGAATTTAAATGTGATAAATAAAAATGAGAATTTGTTGCATGTTCCCGTCGAATTAAGTAACTTACATTTATAACTTTTTGTAAATATATTACTTATTTTGTTGTTCGTCTGTGTTTCACTTTATATAATTAGAAAAAATTTACCTTACGTATATGCAACCAAGTTAACATCTGCGTATATTTGGTTGTCAAGTCCCAAGAAACTAAAGTAAGTATATTGAGTGATTTTTCTAACTCTAATATCTGTGATAAAACTGGATTTGTTTTTTCTTTGCCCCAAAAATATAATTTTTATAATGAATCAAATAATTAACTAATAATATTTATCGAAAATTAACAAATTTTGTTTTCGGCATCGTTAGAACATGTATATATTTTTGAACGGATTACATTAACCGACGATTGATTGGACATTTTTAACATTCTTCATTTATTAAACAGGATTAAAACAATATAACTGCACTTTTTCGTTTAGCAAGAAAATTTTTTTAAATAGTGCTCATAATTTACATTCAACTCATTTCATATTGATAATGCAGACTGGTTCACAAGAACATATTGTAGAAATGCATGTGAATGTGAAAATGGCGCGAAGATTCGCGATTAATTTCGTTCTATATTTCATCCAAACCGTGTCACGGATTACAATAAAGTTTACAGTACAATCAATAAGTGTTGCATAGAATAATACAATCATAATTGAGGTGAAGGAAGGAGTGAAGTCGAATTTGTTTAATCTAAATAATTAATGTGATCTCACATTAATCCCAATTAATATCGTTGAATTTTTTGCCGCAACTCTGTAAAAACCGGTGACGAGAACATCTAAATATTTTGTTTTATTGTGTCAACACTCACCAACTTTTTGGGTGAGATAGGAAATTATTTTAAATTGTTAACTCTTTTAAAAATAGCTTCTATCCATCTATATTTGGATAAATTAATAATTAGTGTAATTGGCTCACAACAGGGAGTGGTCGTGATGGCACGAGGGTAACTAAATTTTATATAATTTACTCAAGTCGATGTGCTGACAAAATAAAAAATAGTTACAAATCATTTGTAAATATTTGTTTCGACAATCCAATTATAATCAATAAACATATTAATTATGTATAAAGTTATGACCGCTATGACGTCCTTTAACAAAATTTCTTGACTTTCACGAATGTCACGAACTCCACAACGACGTGGGCTAGCAACAAAATATTGTAAAAATTAAATTTGCAATCAATTTAATACCCATCGGCTCGGAAATCCATTCACATTAATTTACACACAAAATGTTTCAAGACCGTCAAAGATTTTCACGTTTCATCTCTCAAGCACAAAGTAAGATTCCTCCCTCCAGGTATCAATATGGCCACCTGTTGAGTAGGTTGTAGTAGTCCGTTCGGTTCTGCTCGGTTTCTGTTTTAGTTCTTTTAAAACGACGGTCCGCGTTACGTATGTTTACCCAGTAAATGCGGTCTTTCATTGGACATTTTTTGACAGAAAAGTGCGAAATTTGTTTGCAAACAACGTCGGCGGGCGCGCGCACATGTGATTCACCCAAACAATCGGATACGTCGACGGAAAATCGCTTACTGTTAATTTTGTTGTTATTTTCGAGGTTAGTTTGTGTTTGGTTAGAGTTGCTGTAGTTCATGGATTTTTTACCGCGTTGAAAAGATTGATTGATTTAACAATGAAAGGTACTATGCTTTGAGTGGTATAAAAAATCGTACTGTTTAATCAAGTTGCCGGCGTCTATTTATATTTTGCTTTATTGGAGCCTAAAGAAAATTCGCGTCAAACCATTTGTAAGATATGCGGAAATGTTTATTTTCGTATGTGAGTGTGTATGATTTGTACGGGTAATCTCTTATAATTAATTCTAAGGGCTATGCATACTGATTATTACTAACGATTATTTTCTATTGCGGTCTAAACGCGTGTTTTGAAAAAATTTTCTAATTTTTTGGTCTTCCGAGGGAGGATGATCTCCAAGGTTGGGTTCGTTCTTATGCGTCTTGGGACACCTATGCATTTCTTTTAGAGTTAATTTTTTTAAAAGCTGTTTGATCTCTGCTATTAAGGAAACGAAAAATCTATAATCAAAAACAAAAAAATATATAATCGAAAACAAAAAAATATATAATCGAAAACAAAATAATCAAAGCTTGGCAATATGACTGTGAAAAACACAGATATAATATATAGGCATTCTGAAATATGCCCCACTATTTCAACAGATAATAGGTGTCCTTGACCCAAATTCAAATCCGCAATAACTACCGTCCCATGTTTATTTTAAATTTTCGAAAAATTTCATTTTTCTATGGTCATTCGGTTCTATGTACGATTCGGTGTCTATTTCAACTTCCTTTAGCGGGAATAAAATGAAATGTTGCAAAACAACTCAAAACTAATTATTTTTTTCTGGCACACCCTTCAACATAGGACCGTCGCGTCATGACGTTTTTACATATTTGAGGTTGGGCTGTAATCAGCTATCACCTGTTAAAATAGTGGCGCACATTTCAGAATGACCTGTATATGCTTGTATTAAGAGAAAAATCTCAAATAAATATATTTTCTTGGCAGAAAAAAATATTTTCTGCGTGCTCACATGATAGTCAGAAATAGAAATTTGTCAGTATTATTTTTAAAAGTTCCTCCAATTTTATTAGGTTTCTTTCAGCATAATTTCTTTCAGATTATTTTATTTACAACAGACTGAAACTGATCTTTTTCTTGCATACTTAATTCATGATGACTTATATACATTGTAGCAAACGTTCATTTGTCAAGCGGACTTACTAAACCAGTATTACTACCTGTCGTACGTTGTCTGCAACCTGTAATTATACAACATATTTTTCGAAATACACGAAATAGTACGTGAACTTTTAGCACGTGTCTGCATTCGTATAAGAACAACCAGTTTATCTTGAGTGAAAAATACCATCAATCAAACTCGAAAGAAAATAATATTTCACCCATCAGGCGAGCTACCTTAATTTACTAATTTACAAATTATGAAAGACTGAAAAAAAGACGAACAGACTATCAGTGTATTATTTCCTGTGATATGTAACTTATTTAAATAATTACTAAACCAACAAGAAACCTAGTGGAACGAACTTATAGTCAACATCCTGTTGTTTTCACTTTCTCCAAGGTGTACGCGTCATACGAAAATCTGTCGATTCCCATTTTTGACATTTGACGAAGCATTTTCAACACAATTTTGTATTTCGTTTACAGTTTAAGACAAAATACAGACCTGGAGATTGTAGGAAGTTAACAAATCTTTTTGTATTTAAAGATGTCGGTCGGCGTTTTTATGTTTGTATGCATGTGCACACAATAACGTGTCTGCGTTTGATGTCGCCTGATAAAATTATGTCTGTGCCACAGTAACTAACAAGTTTTAAGCTGCAAACGTGCCAAGAATGCGAAAGAAGTTCCTACTTACTTATTTGTGATTCTGGAAAACTTGTTAAAGCCTAAATATTCTGCCGTAATTCCGCATTCAGGCTTGCACTC
>JAFFZR010004575.1:0-32350 GCA_018397195.1 Lethrus apterus
ATCTTCAAAAAAATGAATGACATGTAAACATTTTTATCCCGGAGAATCTCGATGACGTTAGTGGCGAGCATGGTGAGATGTTCCACCGAGAAATAAAGATACTGAGCGGCGCTACCAAGAATTTTGGGATCAGGGAATGATGGGAGATTATAAACTGGGTATATTTCCACGATTTACACTTTTCCTCGGCGATAGATTGAATTATCGATTTTGATTTGGGCCAAAAAAATTTTTTCTTTGTCATATGATGGCCCATTGCACTGAAACTACTGAAGCGACTGAAAAACAACATTAACATTGATTAGTGATTCGATTATCTTTAATTTGATATGCCGAACGGCGAGATTGGACGTTCCTAACTCGAGATATGCTTCAAATAATCAAACTACCTCCGAAAAAAATCAAGAAAAAGTTAAAAAATTCATATCTCAAAAACGTATCCATACAAAAAAAAATGCAATTTTCGAGTTTGGTGGGCCAAAGTACACAAGAAAAATATAGTGGCACCTAGTGCACAAAATGGCTGTAAACTAGTGTAATTGAACATGAAAAGAAACACTATAATTTTCCTTTCATTCACAACAGGACTTCTTTATGTGACAATTGCTTTAATCATTTTCATCGTATGCGACAATTTGAATTTATTTTACAATTATCAGTTTTTATAAGAAAGTTATGTGTTGATTATTTCGAAGACAGTTCGTGACAGAAAGATGTTCCGTCCAGTGACAATATATTCTTTGTACAGCATTTAATTTATAATTTTTTATAATAATTTTTAATGATATTATCAATTTCCGCAAAAACTAACTACTACAGCTCAGCTTATTAAAAAATTACAAATTTAACAAATATTCACGAACAACAACGTCCGGAATGGTGCTATCAAACAGATTAATTTAACAAAAATCATATATGTACGGCAGATCATGATAAAAATGTATAGAAGAAAAATGCAAATTGAAGATAAGTGATGTTCGGAATGAATGCTGTTGGGAGCCTCAAAATTGTAATAATTGTGGAGACTATAAACTAGAGAAGATAATGAAGGTTTAATGTACATACTTGATATAAAAATTAATTTTAGAAAATAAATATCAAATCAAGTTCCTTTATTTATTTTTTTTATTAATTTGTAACAACATTATGCATGCGCCTTATTTAATATTTGGTCTAGAAATTATGATTAAAAAGGCCGAGTTTGATAAGTTTCCTTCTTGTTACGCTCCTTTCAACTACTATGCGAGGACCAACTTCATTTTTCATACAAAATCCATTTTTGTATCCTATCCCATAAATTTATAAGTCTCAGGTGTTTTGAAACTTTGCATGTGGAGACTTTGTCAGCTAACATCGTTAGGAAGCGTTTGAGGAGTGAGTAAACGCATACTTACTTCATGTATAAAGTTCGCGGTAACCGTTATCTGGGAAATTGACTTATATGGCATATCTCGCACATTTAAACTACCGTATGTAAAACAAAAAATCGGTTTAAATTGATTATCTTTTACAGGCGGGGCGCTACGAATTGCAATTTATATCAGATGAATTCATTTTTTTGAACATGGTAACTAGTATGTTAATACTTTAATAATACGTCTGACAAGTTAGACGTTACATCGCAGTTTTTGTCTTTTCTAAGCAGATTTTGCATTTATTTTTAAAATTCATTTGAAATTTATAATAACAGTTTATTAAAGCATTTAATTGATCGTCTCACCATACAAGTGTGAATGCTAGGCGATGCATCATTGACTGTTTAGTACTTTTTTTTACAAAAACCTTGAAAGTTTCTTTTGAAACTGTTTATTAAAAGCAATAAATTTTGCGCGCTCATGGTTATGAATTATAGTAATTTGTGTTTCCTTTACACAATCTAAATGAAGAGACCAACTTACGGAATAATAGATATGTCTTAATGTAAAATGTTTAAAATAACCTAAAAGAGCAACAAACATAAACACAAATTAATAAATGAACATTCTTGAAAATTTTTACTAATTTACGCAAAACAGCATCTGCATTATATATTTTAATTTAATTTTAATATATTTTTTTATTTGCCGCTTTGTAGAAAAATAACGTTTCTTTAAATTAAATATATACGTCGTTGTTATATGTGCTATTTTTTATACTTATTTTAAATGAAATTGCATTCTTATGAAATTTTGTATAAAAATATAAAAGTTGAGCAGGTTTGATATAAGTAAATAGATAAATACAGTGAGGACAAAAAGTAAGGAATATTTAAAATAAAAACGAACTAACCGGTTTTTTAAAAAACGCTGAAACAGGTCGATTTTTGATTTCAAAAATACACATTAATAGGTCTGTTTGGTATCCTGAACTAGTGTACGCTGGTGCAGACTTTTTTGAAATTAAACATTTATTACAAATTGATGCTGTTACTTAAATTCTTTTTGATGAGCTGAATAAGTGTAAGTAGTGTTAAGCTACATTCACTCAAAATTTAGTTCGAAAAAGTGCACGGATTGCATTTTGTAGTGTTCACTTTTCTACCAGTTCAGGATACCAAACAGACCTTATTACAGAGCGAATTTCAGTTACTTGAAGTTAGCCATAAATGACATTGAATGTTTTTATTGGTAGAAGAAATCCCGAACCGCTTGGAAGAATTTATTGGAACAGACGATACAAAATAATTTCACTAACAAATCAAAAATTTTCCGTTCCGCATATCAAAGAAAATTAACATTTAGTTAGTATTTCCCTTTCTAATTGTCATATGTAATTTTTTTTTAATTTGCAAGCTACATTTGAAATTTAAATAAAACTATGAATAAAACACTATAAGGACGTTTATTTTAATTTCGAATTCGTAATAATACTTTAATGGAAATTTTATGTAACACAGCGTTTATAATTTACCATCTAGTTGTACACCACTTTTAATAATATTCTTGCTAATTATTTCAGGTAGCAAATTTTGAATATAAAGACCTGGAACATGAAAATTAACGTAAATCAAATTAAATTTACAAACTTACGTAATTTAGAATGAATCCCCAAAACACTCTCCTTACAAACTTGATAGATGACTGATCCATTTCTAAAACATATAATTAAATAAAAAAACAACAAATAAAAAAAAATACTTTTTTATTTTAACGATCGCTTTCAAATTCGTCAAACAATTTAAACAATTAATTATTGAGTTTAAATTAAGGATGTATGGATGAATATTAACTTTCTCATCATTAAGGATTTCTTCTAGTTGACGCTGACAAGTCACCAAAATTGCATTTTCACTACATTTAATTCCAGTAATCTAAAACATCTAAATGTCACTTATCACTACATGAAGTTTATTCCACTCACATTTATTAGAACGTTGCAAACGACATAATATGTAAAAATGTATGGTACAAATAGATTACATAATATTTTTTGCAGTTTTTCATTAGTAGACAAACAGACTTTATTGTTTTCCATACTGATAACGTTTAATTGTTCCAAGTGTCTTAACGAATTGGAAAATTCCTAAAATCAATTTTTAAAATGTTGAGTTATTTTATGGAATATGAGGAAGAAACATGGCCTGCAACTCATAGCAGGAGAGAGGTGGGAATAAGGGGGCGCTTCTCATAGATAACTTACCAATTTGTCCTTATTTGCAATGAGTACAAATTCATCGACAAATATGGCTCGCAAAAAACAATACAATTCAAAAAGTTTATCTATAAAAATAAAAAACGTGTTTTACATACAAAAAAAATTCTCTTCTTACCTTCGTCAATTCCAGCGACATTTTTTAATATTACTGTAAGTATACAAGGAACAATAAAATAATGCATCGTTGGATTTACATACAACTGCAACATAACAAACGGTACAGCTTTAGTCATCGTTTTCTCCCCTAATAGATGCCCTTTTAATGCATCAGGTTTGATATTATTTAAAATGACTTCATTTTCTATCAAATAGAGTTGTCCTTCATTGATTTCAATCAAGTTTTTATGCACATGCAATGCAGCAAAAATAGTTCTGCTCCTGTTGTTAAAGTTGGTTAACGCACCAAACGTTTCAATCACCGACTTTATCCAAACCACATCATCCATTAATTTTTTTAACGTTAGCCTTGGATCGTTATTTACCAAGTTACTTATTAATACTACCGCAATCAAATTAAATGTAGTGATAACACATAATTTCTGTTGAGTGTAGACAATTTCCTGAGCTAGCAATGACGTCATGTTTCTTTCCGATTTCGTCAAGGGCCTACAATGCATAGGTTTAACACCGTTAGCGGCACGATTGATTGCATCACCAAAAAATGTATATACAGAAATCGGTGTTCCAAAATTTACATACACGTCACCGTAATTTTCATTTATCAACCTTAAAGATTTAAAAAAAGCCTGAAATATATAAAGGTAAAGAGATGCTTTAAAAACAAACTGTTTTAACTTACTGAAGTGCTCTCCTTTGGTTTTGGAACACCCAATAATTCAAAAGCAAACAATTTTTCTTCCAAGAAACGATCGTAACTTATATTAATGGGCACAAACAGTATGTCAGGTACTTCACCGTTGAAAAACGCCCTCAATATCATCGACAATAAACCTAAAATTATTTACTTTTGATGAAGAAATCCACTAAATAAATTATTCAAAAAAAAAAAAGTGATAATTGAGAAATCCCTTCATGATCATTTCAAACAATTGGCAAATTTATGACTAATAACAAAATAACATACCAAATTTTGGAGGTAATGACTTTCCACTTCGACTTCTAGTTCCTTCTATGAAAAATTCTATGCCAGCGTCACCGTTAACCACTAATTCATTCACGTATTGCCGAAAAATTTCCCAATATAACGCGTCGTTGTTATAAGATCGACGCATAAAAAATGCTCCAGTCGATCGTAATACGTTGCCCATGCCCATCATTCCATGAAAATCTGTTTGTAAAAATGCATGATGCAAAATTTAACATTTTAAATGACTAATTACCCATTCCAGCAGCTATTGCGGGTATTTCTATGTCATAATTAAAACACAAATACGACATTAGAATGAAATCGGCGTAACTTCTATGGCTGGGAACGTACATGACTGGCACTTGGCCCATCTGTGATTTTAACTGGAATTTTAATAATTAAACTTTTATATGTGATAAAATGTCAATAAGTTCTCTATCTATAAATAATCCTAAGCTTAATAATCAATTGTGTTGTAACATTTATCAAAAATGTTATGTAATACTCACATCAAACAAAAAATCCTTATTTACATGAATACCTGCACAAACTTTCGAACATATTTTTGCCAAAATCAGACCTAACCATCGAATAACTTTCAATTTCTTATCGTAACCAATTTCATCTAGAATATATTTGACTTGTTCTTCGAGTTCATTCCTCGGAATGTTGCCCGACTCACTCAACTAAAATTAATTGTACACAAAACATTTTTTACAAATATAGGTAACATACTTTGTTGATAATTTCTTGCATTTTCGTACTTTTTAGTACGTGTAATTTATGTTGTTCCGGTGTAGTTTTGACGGTGTGCTTGTAGGGTGCAACAGTGTTTAGCTTCCTAGATACCCACATGAAATTACTGAATTCATTTCGCCTCGACGCTAAAATGTCTTCGAAAGCGTCCAAATTTGTAGCCATTTCGAGCTGTTTGAATAATCATTATATAAATAAATTTTATGTAAAAATGTTATTTACTCACATTAATTTCTAGAATTGGTGTTTTGTAAATAATGAGGAGTGCCTTTTCAAGAAATTAAATATTGCGAGTTATAATTCGTGCATTGAATGAATTTTTAAAATACAAATACGTAAAGATGATTTAAATACGTAGAACATAATCTACTCATCATCCAATCAAATACATTCTAATTTTTGGATTTGTCATGTGGATGATGCGTCCACTTAGCTGAGCGAAAAATGACATTTGGGTGCATTCAGTAGTCCGGCGTTAGAAGATATGTTCGCTAGCGCTGTTTGCTAAATATTAATGGGTTGAACGAATGTGAATAAAAACTGTTACGAAAATATGAATGATTTTTGAATTACTTTCTTCAGACGATATTTCTATTGCACTTCTATATTAATTGTTTGTTATCTATCATTTAAACGTTTTTTTTTCTCACAGTTGGTAATAAATTTAAAATTCCTATTTAATAGTGGGTTCAAATTCAAATTTTGGACAAATGAAATCTATTTTCCGTCGCTCCTCTGAATGAGGAATTTAAATCAAAAAGGATAAAACGTTCCAGTAAAATAAAAATGTATCACATTTTGATCTTTAATTTTGTTAAGTTACAACTCTCATACAAATATTACCTAAAAATAAATGATGCTACATTGTGATTCTTAAATAATAATAATAAAACTAGTTGCACCTTACAGAAATTTATACAAAACGAAAATGTTAATATTAAAGAATATACATTACTTATAAGTGCATTAGATGAACCAAAGTGCAGCTACTTATTCACTTTAACACATATTAAAAATTTTCTCTATTTCACATTTTACAAGATTCAGTCAAGGGCATGACAAATTTGCGATAATTTGTTAAAAAATATCCAAACCCTATTGAAATGTATCTAAAATCTATTTTTATAAATAACGAACTTTTTTAAATCACATACCACATTTTTCTACAAAAAAAAGCTAAGGACAAGCATTTATAAAAGAGAATATAAACAAAAGTCCTAAAATATGTATTTATATCTAAATTCAAGACTAAAAATGACAAAAATGCCATTAAAAACTTGCATGGATATACTAATTGTACAAAACATCGACAGTCACATGGCTACAAACTGTAAACTCAAACATTGGGACGTCCATTGCAAAAAGTTTGCATTTAAAATACATTTCCAGCAGTAGATAAATATTTTCAAATAAAAATACAAAACAATAAGACTAATAATATTGGTGTTTATTATATTAAATTTTTAACATATCTGAAACTTAAATTATGAAAATAAAAATGATATGAATCAAATAACTATACACTGAATAGACGGATTATTATATAGATATATTAATAATATAGATTGGTAGCCTTTTTTGGCCTAGTACAAAACAATATAATTTCCATGTTTAAATTCGCACCACACATCTGAAACAAAATAATGCCATTGACATCAAATTAAGAATTTTCATCAGCTAACCTTATTAATGAAATACATGTTTCAGCAACAACCAGATTTGGTGCTCTCGATCGGACGACCTTGATCTATCTTTACTTTACTAGCTTGATCGACGGCAGATGATGGTGGACCGACTCGATTTTTAATCTCTGCAGCCATTGTCATGAAGGCCTGTTCGACGTTGGTTGCACTTTTAGCTGAAGTTTCGAGAAACGGTATGCCCAATTGATCAGCATATTCCTACATACAAAAATTTTAAACATTCTACAAATCTCGTAATAAATTTACTTACTTTTGCTGTTGTATAATCGACGACTTTTTTCGTAGTGAGGTCACTTTTATTGCCCACTAGTAGCTTATTTACATTATCACATGCGTAACGATCAATTTCCTCCAACCACTGTTTTACATTATTGAATGAATCTTGATCTGTACAATCATATACTACAATAATTCCGTGGGCTCCTCTGTAATAACTCGATGTGATGGTCCTGAATCTTTCCTGGCCTGCAGTATCCCACTAAACAAAAAAATAACAAATATAATAACAATTCATCAAAATTTACTTTTTAACTTACAATTTGTAATTTTATTGTTTTTCCATCTAGATCAATCGTTCTAATTTTCTGTGAAAAAAATTAAAATTATTAACAAGTGTCTCTGGAAAACATAAACAGACTAATCTTAATAGACCTCAGGGTTTACTTTCCACTGGCACAAAGTTGTCAACTTTCAAGGAATTATTATCAAGTTTGACAAATAACTGTTTGTGCAAAAAAATTCAATGGAACATGTACCACATGATCACAGCTTTGATACAAAATCTGTAAAAGGGTCAATCCAATACGGATCATCCAGATTCAATAGAACTGTCAAATATATGGTTAGTTAAGGATTACATTTTTCATCGAGTTCCTTTTCTCTTAGGATCTGAGTTTACCTTCAAGATGATAATAAGTCATAATACCAATACTTACGAAATCTACGCCGATGGTGCTAATGTAACTTTCCGTATATGTGTCGTCCTGAAAATAAAATGGCATTACAAATTTGAAAAAAAAGAAACATATGTTTTAACGTACGGCAAACCTGAGAAGTAGACACGATTTTCCTACACCAGAGTCACCAATCAGCAGTAGTTTGAAAAGATAATCACTAGAAGAAATTATTGATTGAACAAAAATGTAAGTAGATACACAAATAAGAACACAATTCAAAAGAAATTAGAACAATATGTTGTCAATCATAAATCAATCAAAACTTAATTCCAACATAAAGTTAGTTAACAGCATGATACCTAAGAGTGTACATAACATATTTGCTTGTTAACATTTGTCAAGTTTTTGGTAATAAGATATTTATTATGAAACTTAAAGCCTCCGTTATTCAGATAATTATGTTTAGCTTATAATTTAATCTTTAGTTCAAGAAAACAAGCCAATCTTCTACAGAATTCATTTCCGTGGATCATCAGTAAAATAAAAAGCGGGTAAAATTTAAGCAATTGATTTTGAATATTCATAATTTATAATCAATTAACGGCAATAAGCAAAGGTAGTAATGTGCTGTTGAAATTTTTCATTATGCAAAGATGACTCATTTTCATAAATTTAAAAATCTCAATTACTCCCCATAAAAAAAGCATGAGACTCATCGTTGATTTCGTGTTGATTCATGACGATTTGACGTTCCAGTGGTAATTAAAATTTGTGGGTGTAAACGTAACCCAAGACGTAAAATCTCGAATGTGTTAATCATGAAATCATGAAAAAATCATGTAGAAAAATCGCAATGACATCCGATGTGTCCATTATTATTGAGAAGGAAAAAGAAATCGACGACGATAAATAAATCAATACTCACTATTCTGGATTCATTGTGTCTGTTTGATACGATTCGAAAAGTCCAATAAATCAAAATTCACTCTCCTTTTTCCGCTCTTTTTAATTAAAACGGGCACGCTCGAGACAATAATAATTTACACAAATAAGCAAATTTAGAACAATGGCTGCCGGACCGTATCGCAACAACTTTGTACATTGACGTATTGCCAAAGTGGCAAACGCTAGGTGCGCTTTTTCTCATTGCGTAGCGCGGGAAATTTAAATCTAAATTTTTAATTTATTTTATTTAAAATTTTGTAAATAATTGACAAAATTTTCATAACTCAATTCGATAATTAAATAGCAATTTCAGTGTAAACTTTTTAGGATTTGAAACAAATTTAGGAATATAGAACATTAAAGGTTTAAAGGGAAAGGAAGAGGAGCTGGTTGAAGAAATGGTTAAAATTAAGTAAAACGTAAAAGAACTAAGAAACTATAATTAGATACCAATGGGTATAAAAGGGAAAGTAGATAAAAGATAAATTACCATTAAGAGGTTTTGGATGAGAACACCAGGTGTCGTTACTGTTTACTACATAATTTAGACATAGGAACAGTAACGACACCTACTGTTCTCATCCAAAACCACCTATGACCTCCACTTATAACAACGCAACGGAACTTTTATCCACATTTCTATCAATCAGGATCTATAATCAGGATAGAACCAGATTCCTCAGAGTGCCAAGGATTAAGCAAAGATGAAAATTTACAAAAACTACATTTTACAAAATAAAATTTAAAAACGTTTTCATAATCTTTTATATAATATCTAATAAAATATAAACATTACAAAATGTAATTATTAACATTACATTATTTACATTCTATCAAGCAAATCTTGGGTAGAAAAATCCAATACAGGCGTACATTCAACATAATTTGATTTCATTTCTTCCGGTTTCTCTATTTTTGATTCTTCAAAAATTATCGCCTTAGAAGGAGCCTTCTCTATTTTATTTCTTTTCGGTAAAGAGGCAGTTTTACTAGTTGTAGCAATTTGTTCCATTTCATCAACATCAACATCGAAAACGTCATCAATATCACATTTATCAGATTTAATTTCATCATCGGTTTGATAATCAATGTCGGATTCTGAATCTGATATAATATCCATTTTCTGAACTGGCTTTGCCAAATTGATTTTTGAAACGTCCACATCAATAGAAAAAGGAGTTTTATTTTTTGACTGTAACAGTTCGGTAAGATGTCTTATACGCTTTTTTTTCTCATTTAATAGCAACAAAAAACTGCTGTACATTTCATTTTCCCAATTTGTCTTCATATCGACAAATTCCTGTAACTTGTGTTCGTACACTTCCCTATCTGGAAACAACCAGTAATTTGTTGTCGAATTAAACAATGATGTTACCTTGAATGGCTTTGCATTTTTCTTCCTGTAGTGTTTTTATCGATGATGTGAGTTCCTCATTCTTTCTGATAACTTCATCCAGTAAATTACAAACAATGTTTTGATAATCTAACTGAAATTAGAAATTTTAAATTCTGATGTAAGCATAAAATACTGTACCTTTTGTAAATCAGTAATGAAAAATATTATGAGACTGGTACGAACAATCTGTTTTATAACAAAACGTGCATCGTTTTCCAATAAATCAAACATCAAATCTTCTTTGGTGCTCGTAAAGCATTCTTTGATGTGCGTGTAATAATCAGTAAAATCCTGCCTGCGTTCATACGCCAATTTTGTAAGTACTTCTTTCGTTACCTAAAACAAAACAGTTTGATTTAAAGTTGTTAATAGCTAATATCTTACATTGGCAGACCAAGCATTTGTGTTTTCTATTATGGTCAGTTCGAAATGATTTTCGTACCAAACTGGTTTGATTCTGAATGTTTTCGAGCGAGTTTCATTTTCAAATTTGTATATTTTATCATTCATAATTACTAATTATAAATGTGAATTAACAAAAATTGTAAATCGATGTACTATCATATGAAACAATCATTTAAATCTGTACTGATTAGAAGATTGTAATCATTGCAATGTTTAGTTTTCTAGAGAAATAAAATTTGAATGAACATAACCTAAAATAAAAAAGAACCGTTTTTCATTGGTCGAAGCTATCGTCTTCTTGTTGTTGGCAACGTAGGTAACTACAAATCGCTTTTTAGTTTGTTTGAATGGTAGCTCTGTAATTGAACAGGTTTACCAATAAACACTAAAATTTTAATTTCTTAAAAAAATTTTAATGCCAAAGATAACAGATACATTTTACATTTTAAAGAAGAGTTGATAATCTTAAAAACTTTACAAGTTTTTTTCAAAATATGACTAAATAATAAATTTTGGGATTTTATTTATTTATTTTTTATAATGTAATTTTACATTTACAAAACTTAAGCAACTTCATCACCTTTTGTCGTTCTTGTATAAATGAGCTGTGCACGATGTTGAACAACCTGTTTAATTAAACCTGTAAAGAAAACAAATCAATGTAAAACTTAATATATAAACAAACGATTGCAATTAACATTAATTTTTAATTCAGACTCATTAAATCAGTTTACTATTACTCTCATAGTTTCTCAAGAAATAAATATCATCACTTCAAAAATAAAATAAATAAATAAACAAATGTAACGAACCTTTCTGTTGCAATTCAATTAGAGCCCGTCTTGCAAGTGAGCCTCTGACTTTCAAACGTTCCGAAACAACCGACGGTGTGATTAGTTTGTATGATGGAACCTCCTTGATCAATTTTTCGTAAGTCGCTTTGTCGAAAAGAACCTGATTGTTCAATTTATCGCGAACTTTTCCTTTAGACCACTTCTTCTTTTTCGCCTTACCACCTCCAGACCCTTCCTTCTTCTTTTGGGTCTTTTGTGGTTGTTTCGAAGAACCTTTCGTGTCCTTCTTTGGTGGCTGCAAATCGACGAAATTGATCACGAAACAAATTCGTAAAAGGAGCAAAAAATATTATGAAGGGAAGTTTATCAGACTCATTAAATCAGTTTCAACCGTCATGGATTTTACTCAAGTTAATGTGTAACATCACAAAAAATTTAAATTTGTTTAAAAATTGAAGTATTTGTTAACCTTTTATGTTTAAAATTCGTTAATTTTGGAAATAAATGATCACAAAATATTAAAATACACATGTACTCACCATCTTGGAATAAGAAAGGAACAAAACGGAAACGCTATGGACGGAAATCAACTTTATCAACGTGCTGACATCTATGCCTTGACTGATGAAATAATTCAAAATAAATAATTTTCATTACTAATCATTTTTTATTATTGAACAAATATTTAAAGCATGTGTAGAATTTGTACAAAATCATAAATAACAAAAGCAATTTTGCTGATTGTAATTGCGCTGGTTATTTATCATGTCAATTTTAAGTAAGGTTTGGAGTCTTATGTAGGGATTTTAATTGTCAGTGCGATTGACATACGTCATGTTTTCGTTTTATGACAACATGGCAGGCTGCCTGGTTGTCAGCCGGTTTCGGCTGTATTAAAAACATATTGAAGATAAATTATAAGTAGTATTGTCTAAATCTAATTTTTTATATTTATTTATACATTAGTGATGATTAAAGAGGTAATTATTTGAATTGTTCACTTTGTGAAAATTTGGTATATGTATGCCACAAGAAAATAATTTAATTGTTTACAGTGATATAATAGTATTCGAACTTATTATTACCTATGGTTTTTATATAAAAAAAATAGCAAAACACAAAATGCTTCCTTTATCACATAAAGATAATCTGAACAGAGGTTTTGGCTCCAGAATAAAAGAAAAATTATATGGTTGGATGCGATTAATATTTTCTGATAGGAACTCCAGAAATTTATTTTTATTCTTGTTGTTAAATTTGTCATTTGCTTTCGTAGAACTATCATACGGTGTTTGGACAAACAGTTTAGGTATTTTATTCTGATTTTTTGTTTTATCTGTAGTGATACAACATTTTTTAGGGTTAATATCGGATTCGTTTCATATGTTTTTCGATTGTACTGGTCTTTTAGCTGGTTTAGCCGCATCAGTCATCACAAAATGGAAAGCCAATGATAGGTATTCTTATGGTTATGTCAGAGCTGAAGTGTTGGCTGGTTTCGTGAACGGTTTGTTTTTACTGTTTATAGCCTTTTTTATCATGTCCGAAGCTGTAGAAAGAGCAATTGAACCACCTGAAGTAAGACTATTGAAAGAATGTTGAATTATTTTTAAATCTTTAATTTTAGGTCAAACATGAAAGATTGTTTGTGGTTTCAGTTCTTGGCTTGTTAGTGAATTTAGTGGGCATTTATGCCTTCCAACATGGTCATTCACATGGGGGGTCTTCACATGGCCACTCTCACGGTTCACACGGTCATTCCCACAATTCTCATGGACACTCCCACGACATCGACGATATTGGCGGTAATAATTCACAAATAATGAAAGGCGTCTTCCTACACATATTAGCAGATACTTTAGGAAGTGTTGGTGTGATCATTTCTGCGGTGTTAATGCAAATGTTTGGTTGGATGATTGCCGATCCAATCTGTTCAATTTTCATAGCACTGTTGATAATATTAAGTGTGTTAACATTAATTAAAGATTCTGTGGTAATTTTAATGCAACGGCAACCTTATGCTTTGGACAATGTGCTACCTCAGTGCTATCAAAAAGTAGTGGGACTACCAGGAGTGTATTCAGTACAAGAGCCACATTTCTGGACATTGTGTAGTGAAGTTTATGTCGGTGCTCTTAAATTGGAAGTTTCAAAAAATGTAGATCCAAAATATGTAATATCACATACACATATGATTTTTGCGGCAGCTGGCGTCAGACAGTTGTACGTACAATTAGATTATACACCGATGTGATTCAATCATGTGTTTAACATCTTGCATTGACTGTGGATTAGACGATCTGCTTCCAAAAATTATTAGAAACGTTTATACATATAAAAAGATCTATAAATTTTATGTGTTTAACAACGGAACAAGCTGAAAGTAATTTCATTCCAATAATCCAAACTAGTAAATAAATAAATAAGAACAAATAGTGCATTTTGAGTATATAATTTTAAGAATTCAAAAAAAAACTAAATATAATTAATAAAAATTGTACAGTTTAAGAAATCTTGTTGGATAATTTCAATAGAAATGCAAATAAATCAATATATAGTGTAGTAAATTTTATTACATTGTATATTAATAATGCATTATACAAGTTACTATGTAATATCTCCATCCCTTATAAGAAAATACTAATCCTAGGTATACATAAGCACTTTAACCTTATTATTAAATTTAGTCTTTGTAACCTATAAGAAACACAGGTAGGTAGCAAATTTTCACAAAAGTTGTACCCTTGTTTTTTCTAATTAATAATTCGATTCGACATGATAACAAAATAAGCACAACATAAAATATAACTTAAAACAACATGTAAACAGGAATGAATTCATCACGATAAAACATAAAGTACAGCTACATATTGCAAAGTGAAAGAATTAAAGACAACAAATAAAAAAATATATATATAAATAACGTTTATAAAATGTATCCTTGGTGACATATGAAGGAGCACGTGTGGATTATGTAGAAAGATTAATGTTAATTTCCAGTATTACTCTGAAAACAAAAATCAAATTTACAAACATAAAAAAATTAATTCACATTTCCAAAAATGAAAATCATTCTAAAATGCAAGAAAATGAGATTTATATAAGAAAACTGTGCATGCAAAAGATAATAGAATAAAACATGCAATTTTAAACTGTTTTTGTTGTACCTTTTTCTTTTTCTTTTTGTTATTCTTTTTAACAGTTACTTCTGTTACTGAGGATGCAGCACTAGATGTAGATGAAAGCGTTTGCTATGTGTAGATATTAAAATATTAATTAGATAAGCAGTGTTGGAAATGTCAGTTTCATACATTCATATTAATATTTATGTACATTATTTAATACAAAATTTGAACTTTTTTATGTTAATTGAAATCAGATTTTACAAATAAACATGTGAAAAATTATATAAAGACGTAAAGAATTTTTTTACAAATAATTTTCTTAATAGTTTTTTATATCAAATAATTATTGTGAAAACTGGACGTAACAGTTCCAACTAAATTTGTGAATTTAACAGCATAAGTAGATATTTTTTTTAAATTAAATTTACCTCGACAGCTATTGAAGGTCCATTACTTGAATTATGAACTTGAGTCTATAAGAAAATATGTCAATAATAAAGAAAAAAAAAATCTACAACTTACCTTCATTGAAATATTTGTTTCGATTTGTGTCTGAAGTTCCTGATTTTTCTTCTGTTCCAGTTGCAAAGCCTCAAAGAGCCGATCAGTCTCCTAAAAATATTGTATAAATAAATTGAACTTTCTCTATATTTAATTACCTTGGATAATTGTTCTCTTTGCGATATGTTTTCTTGTAGATTATCTTCTGCTAACCTTTGTTTGGTTTGTTCATCTGCTAATTGCGTTTGTAATTCGGCCAATTGCGTCTGCAACTAAAGCGACCATATAAGTGGAAATATAACATTTATGTTTAAATAGAACGAGTATTTACAATTTTCGATAAATCGTTTAATGAAGAATTAATTTTGCCTTTTTACATCACAGTAAGCTGAAATATATTAAAAACCAGACACCACATTACGCCAAAATAAAAACATACTGAAAGCTGACATATGTGCATCAAGACTGTTTATTTGGAAAATAGATTACATTCAGCAAAGATTATTTAAGGTATTGTGGTGTACTGTACCTCGTCAATAATCATGGGTAGTGACTTTTCAATACAGTGATAGGCAAATTGAACACCTTGTATTTCCTGTGTCGAAGGACCCACTCTCTGTTGTATAACACAATGTCACAATTTTATATGATTCTAAGAATAGATTATGTGGTAAATATGACAAACCTGTTTTATTTGCTGTTCTTTTAATGCTTCGATCTCCAATTGTTTGGACTTAATCTCGTTCCTCCAATGTATTTCTTCATGTTGTATGTGCAACTGAAGTTTATTCAACATACCTTCCTGCAAAATAAAAATATTTTAATTCGAAAAACAAATTTTTAAAATTCTTACCGTATCATCAATTATATTTTTGTAGTGTAATAATTGCGCTTGCAATTTAGTTATTTCCGAATTATCCACAGGTTCCGGCGTCTTAGGTCTTCGTAACTCCGTTAAATTATCTCGAATGCATTTTTCCACATTTTCAATCCATTGATTTTGAGACGCTGATTCATCGACTTTTATGTCAGGGAACAACCTTGAAATTAAATTTTTCGTATTTTTTTGTTCCTCTTGTCTAACTTTGTCAATGATATCCTGAAATTTTTTTACTTTTATTTAAAAAAAATTAACAAATTTTATGTGTACAAAATTGGAAAGTGATGACTAGTAGTTTAAAATTACCAAATGAAACTTACATCTACGGATTGTTTAGTATCGCTCGTCGAAATTTTGATTTTACTTTCGGCCGCATTTAAGGCTTCCATCACTTTCCAGTTCTTTTTACGCAACTCCTACATCAATTACATCATTAGAATTGATGGAAAAAAAAACTTTATGAGTAAACTTACATTATTTTTACTTTTCTGCTCATTTAATTCACTTTGTAAATTTTTCATGGCGATGTCTAAGTCTGTGTAATTCTTTTCAGTGTGTTGCAATTGTGACTTAACAGATGCGAGTTCATTGTGTAAATACATCACTTCTATCTGGTGTAATTTCTTTTCTTCAATTGAAATGTTTTCGTTAGATATTTGTATTAATGAGTTGTCTTCTTGCAGTTGTTTCAAATCAGCATTTAACTAGAAGATTTAATTAAATAATTAATGTTTTAATTAAGATATAAATTTGCAACGCAAACATACTTGTGCAATTAGTTTTTCTAAATCTTCGTTTTGTTTTTTCAAATTTTGCAGTTCGCCGAGTGATTGACTCTTATTTAAATCCATTCGACGAATTTCCTCGATGTGTTGCTGACAAGCAGACTTTAGTTGTGAAATTTCTACTCTTAGTTCATTTTCTTGTTTGTGACACAATGATAGACGGTGATCTACTTCCACTTGAGTTTCCTAAAACAAAAAATATTAAATGTCTTAAAACAACACTTGAACATTACATACTTTTAGTTGTCTTGCAATTTCATCTTTTTGTTCCAAGTCCGTTTGCATTAGTGAAACTTGATGTTGCAACTGAACGATTACCGTTTGCTGATGTTCATTGTTGGCTTGGTTAGCTTTGTTAATCGCAAGTATTTCATCAGATAGTTGTCGATTTCTTGCTTGAAATTCATGTAATTGATTTTGTAACTGAGCGATAGTGACGTCAGCCTTTGGAAATAAATATATTGTAACTAATAAAGGTGCAAGTGAAAAACTTACCTCTTGCTTTTGTACAAGATGCATTTCAAGTTGTTGTTTTTGCATTTGCATTGCCGAATGTTCTTCCATAAGTTTGTGACTTTTCATGATTTCATCGTTTAATTGCACTTGTAACTGCTGCAACTTCTGATTGACCGAATGTAGACGATTGTTGAAGGTTTGAATTTCGAGTTGTTTCCCACTGACTGTTTCTTCCAGGCTTCTAATCCGTTGTTGTAGCTGAGAACGCTCGGTGTTTTGATCCGCGCGCACCTCTTTAAGTTTCGCTTGAGCACCAACAAGAGCTTCTTGTTCTTCGGCTAATAATTTTTCTTTTTCAGCAAGCTGTTTTTTCAATTTTTGCACCGGATCTGATTTTCCCTAATTACGTCAAATTAAAGATTTCGTTTTTATTTAAAATTTATGATTAAAGATTACCTCACTCCATTCGTTTATAACCGCGGGGGCCTCATGCTGCTTGTTTAGTAACATATCAATAACAATCTGTACTTCAGAACGAGACAATTCAGCTTTACGCACCAAAGATAACAGGAAGGGTAGAGTCATTCCTGGTTTATCGCTAGCTAGATAAAAAAAATTCTATTACAATTTTGTAAAGATAAATATGAAAAAGATTTCGTTTTGAGGCTTTCATGTCATTGAACGAAATAACAATGAAAGCCAAGTTTAAAAATATATGAAAATAATTTGAAAATATAGTAATATTCATGGATAAAAGATCGAAAAATGTAAATTTCAATTTCAAGACTTACTAAGTTGTTGTAATGTATTGTGTTCACTTTTCTTCTTCTTTTTCTCTTTGCCACTGTTACCTACATAACCGTTAGATTGAGCAACTACCACTACAGGTTCTACAACTTCCTCCTTTTCGACCGTTTGCACCGTTATCACTTCATTGGTCTGATGTTTAGGCACCTTCTTTTTTGTATCAACTTCAGGAACTTGCTTAGTTTTAACGACCTTCTCTTTAACAGGTTCTGGTTTTGATTCTTCTTTCTATAAAATAAGACGCATTAAAATTAAAAGTATGTAATAAAACGATGTAATAGTAAGAATGTTAGCTATAGGCCCCGATCGAAAATTACAACTGTCATTATAAGTAACTACAGACTTACAATATGGGATTGCAACAGTTCAAAATCATCTTTAGGATGAAGTTGTTCGAAATGATTGGCAGGTTTCGTTTTGTGGCAATCGTCATCCACGATAGTTTCTTCAGACATGTCCCTATTTAAAAGGATAGGACGGATCTTATCCTTTTTTAAGCGTTTCTGTAAACCAAGCCATTTTCATGCGTTCACCAGTGTATTAAAGTTTGTTGAAAACATGCAAGAAACGGACATGCACAAAAGCCACATAAAGAAAAAATTTTAATTTTAAAGCTGTGAAAAATCCTTATCTGTTATCACATATAATGCATCACATTACAGAAACATTGTTATTGAATGCTTTACGTACATAAATAAAACAAACAAGATTTAGATAACAATACATTGTTATCAATTCTTGTTTAATTAAATGGCACTAAAAATTGATGGAATTTGTACCTTCACAACCTCTTTAGGAGGTTCCTCCACGTTTGGTTCTTTGAATTCAACGTGATGTTTATTACTGATGTCTGCCACAACAGGAGCCATTGAATCAACTTTCGAGTCTGCACTCTCCGATGATTCTACGATTTCATTTTCGGAATTTGCAGGAACGTGTTTTTCTTTCATCTTCTTGCCCGCTTTTTTCTGTTTCTTGTCTTTGGGTTTCGGACGACTTTGATTACCTAACAGAACGTTGGCCTGTTGCCTTTGTTCGGCCAGTGCTTCTTCGTAACTTTTTTGTTTTATACCGAACATCGACATGACCAACAGAATTCCACCGGAAATTACAAAAACTCCCACAAACACCAAAGTAGATTGCAAATCCATCATCTTTCTAAAAAAAAAAAAAAACACTGTAAGCAGTTTGTGCCATGTGATTATTTTCTGCAACTTTGCACAACTGTGCATATGAAACTATTAATAAATGTGGTAAAATTTTTATGTTGAAAAAAATCCACAATTTATGAATTAATTTAAAAATCTTAATCCACAAAGAATTAAATTATGAATATAAAACATGTATTAAATCATAATAGAGAAATCGGTAAATCCCTAAAATTGTGAATGTAAATATGAGATACCAAGGCCACGTAGCACCATGATTACTCCACTTGCCATAATTGCAAGCCGGCATCCAAAAGTTTGCAAGTATTGCAAATTATCGCTCAAAACATAAAGCGCATTTTCATTTTGCCATACTTACGTTTTATTGTAAAATATATGTTGTAACAATAACGAAAATAAACACAAAGATTAATTTTTAAAACGCCTCTACACTTCTTAAAACCGGATTACCAAAACACGACGACGAAATACGCATGCGTTTCGAAACTAATCGCATTTGCCTGTTGTTCCATTTTAATCTAATCAATTGATTTTTTAAAAACTTATTTAGAAAGTTGTGTTTGATTACAGCTTCGACAACTTGCTTTATGTAACCGAATTATACAAGAATCTTGTGTGCGCTTTGCTTATTATAAGTAAACGTAGCACTCATGCTAAAATTTAATTTGATTACAAAAATGATGTACTCAAGAATTCTTTTAGGACATAAACTAAAATAGACCCCAAAACCAAATTAATTAATTAAAGCAATTAATTAAACTAATTAAACAATAGACTTGTGTGCATGAGGGCTACGTTTAGTTTCTAAAAAAATTAATTTTGCTAAAAATTCGATTACTTTTTTGGAATTGCCAGCAAATTATTTGAATACACGGAATATTTTAAAATACGAAGCAAATTTAATGGGTTTATTCGTAGAAACAGTTTCAGTTGTAACTGTTTCTATTGAAATTGCTTCTACGAACAAGCCTTACATTATGCAATATACAGAGTGAGCAATTGGAAGTGACCACCACGTGATCAAAAATTTTAAGGTGGCGACATTGGTAAGTTGGTACTGTGTTTATTACTATAACCTTAAAAGAACAGAAGTGTCAAATTAATTGTTAGCTTGATCAGTACTTGTATACCTTGTGACTTCTTTAATACACTTAATACAGAAATAATTTGGAAAAAGGTTTTCATTCCAGTATTTATTAAAAAAACTTACAAGAAAATCACAGAGAAACTTAATAAACTAGCGCTTTCAAACACGTTAAACGTCAGATGACAGAACGTAAATACAATAAGCAGTACGAGTAGCAGTAAAACAAAAAAATACACTGGTTTTGTGGCGTATGCGTACGTGGTGGTCACTTCCAATTGCTCACTCTGTACATACTTTGAATTTTTAAAAATGAATGTAATAAATAGGAATCCTTTATAAATAGTTTAATAATTACAGAAAATACATGAGTACTTTAAATTACGTTATAAGTATAAACAAATACTGTTTAAATGATAAATTTAATTTCCTAGAAAAAACTTGTCATTTTTATACGTTTGATTGGACGATTTTTCCAATTGCTCGTCGGCGATCTTAATGTCGTTACAAATCGTCCGTATGAGTTCGTCTAAAGATGCAAAATCCATTTCCGGCCTTATATAACCCAAAAGAACGACTTTCAAGCATTTGCCGTAGAAATCTTCCTCGAATTCGTGCATGATGTGCGTCTCCATCGATTTGTGTTCGTTTTTATAGAACGGATTCCATCCGATGCTCATTACCATTTTGTAAATGGGTGAATCGTCCACTTTCGCCCAACCGTAATAAACACCCGTTTGGATCGTAGTCGGTATGGCTTTGACGACGTCCATGGGAAAATTCGCCGTCGCTATGCCCAATTGCTTCGAACCCCTGCCGAATCCTTTTATAACTTCGCCCTGTACGAAAAGTGGCAATCCTTTCATCGTGTTACTTTTGTACTGCACTCCGTATGTAGAGTTTTTGACGCGCGCGCATGCGCACTATTTACAAACGGATACGTCCTGTAGAATAAGTTTTTATTTTTTTAATCTTCGAGAATGCTGGAAGTAAATGACGGCGATAAAAAAGTAAGTAAACTAACCTTTTATTGGATTTTATATATCAATATGTTACGTGTGCATGTATGGTGACGATGACCTTAACTTGTCCGGTCGTATCAATCGCAGACGATAACTGAAATGCTCGGTTTATAAAAATTTACTATCTATTTAAAACCATCGACAGTAACTGGACAGTAATGACCAATTAAGCCGGCGTTAAAACATAGTTCGTATTAAAATGTGTAATATTTGTTTACTCATAGACTAATATATAAATAATAATAATAAACTATTGTATATTATTACCATTCTTTTTAATATATTACACATTTTAATGCACGAAAAGACCGTGGCAAAAAGCTTTGAGCTATAAAAATCATCGAAGTTTATCCTTTGTTCAAAACAATGTCCTTAACCTTCATTGAGTTCAACCTTTGATAAAGCTTGTTATTTGCTGACGTAATTTGTTATGCAAAGACAATTATGAAATGTATTTATTGAAAATTGTTTAGATTTCACAGATAACATATTATTTTCGTTTGAATTCTTCACATAGTAAATAAAAAAGAATATTTTTTATGCGCTTGGCAACACTACATAAATCTACGAGTGTTACAGTGGCGTAACGAGCCCATAATTAGCCCGTAATTAGAATTCGTGTGGGATCGAGCCCATCACAATGGGCTGTTGTTATTATTTTCCTTTGAATTCTTCACATAGTAAATAAAAAAATATATTTTTTATACGCTTGGCAACACTACTAAAATCTACGTGTGTTACAGTGGCGTAACGAGCCCATAATTAGCCCGTAATTAGAATTCGTGTGGGCTCGAGCCCACAATGGGCTGTTAATAACGTTCGATTTTGCGAAGCATTAAATATTGTATGTTTGTTCTGTTAGAATGATAATTTTAATTCCGATGACTTCAAGGTTATGCAGATATCAATGTCATGTGTATTTTTTAAATAAATTGATGAATAAACGAAATCAAATTTTAAAAAAGTATGAATAATCTGTAAAAATTAATTTTTGTTTTATTAACGTGGCGGTCCTGAATTTTAATTTGGCTATTTATCGATCATATTCAAATGTCTACGCGGTGATTTTAAATAACTGTTTGTGCTGCATTTTACGAATGTTGCATCAAGCTAGTTACCAATTTCGAGTTTGTGGCCCGGAAGCCAATCATATGACGGCTTAGTGGTGGGCTATTTTTGAATTTGTCTTTGAACAGAATACGATAGATAGTTCTGTAATAGGTTGGTGCCACATTGGTGAATATGACATTGTCGAAATAATTTTATCTTAAGAAAATCCCGAAAAAATAAAACAATTTACAATTAAAAAAAATAAAAATATATGATATATAATCAACAGCAACACTCTAACCCCCTCCCTCCACACATACTAACATAAAATCCGCGTCCGCGTATGATGGCACGCGAATTAAAAAATGTTGCTCAAAGTCGTGCATAGTTCAATTTATTTATATAATAAAGATTAAAGCATCAACAGCATTAAGATAAAGTATCACGATTTTCTCTATCAAATATTTTTTTATGATTTTGTAGTTAGTGACGTTGCACTATTCTATTTATAAACGATATAATAGAGATGATTTGCAATAAGAGATCACGACGATAAAGAAAACGCTTCAAGTACCCTCCCAATAACGTCATACAGTCAAAACAACACACTCGAATAAAGATGAAAGAATTGAGCCATCAACTGCACTCCATATACAGGATCTTACAAAAAAGAGGGAACACTCAATAACATTATTGAGTTTTACAAAAAAAAAAACCATGAAATAGTTTTTTGTTTAAGAACATGTGCGCTGTTTGGCGGCACCTTCAATTGGTTTTTCCCATTTCCTGTTAAACGACAACACATACCCGAGTTGTTAGTTTAATTTTAATTGTAATTGTTTTTATTATTTTTCAACTGAACAAAGACGAATGGAAGTCCAAAACAATTTTTTTATTGTGATTTTTTTGCTCATAGTTTTTCAATTTTTAAAATTATTTTGAATAAAAATTCTTACCTTGATTAATTATCGTCACGTAATTTGTATTCACCAAAATTATCAACGTTGAGTTTTTAAAACAAACTCCACAAATTTCTAGAAAAGCGTGCTTGTTATGACGTTTATCGACGCGTGAACTTCATGAGTCGAACTTAATATGTGGTCGAGACTGTACAGTTGTTTTTTCTGACGTACGTGTGTGAACATAGAACCGCCATTTTTGCTAAATTGGCATATCGTAGATCTTGTTTAATTCTTTGTATAATCTCCGATTACTTGCAAAAACACGTATCATACAAATATTTTACAAATCATCCTTATAATTCTTATAAGAATCTTATCAACGCCCACTTTATACGCTTTTATTGTCTAAATAAATAGTCCGTTCGTTGATTTTTCGCGTACATGCAACGTGCTTCGCTGACCAAAACTTGCGCAACGGTGGCGTCATTGGACGTATTAAATAAAAAAAAAGAATTCGAAAACGCGGCGTTTTAAACGTGTCGTTGATATCAACATTGTTATAACTCTTTAGGAATAGATAACAATATCAAAATTACTATTTTAGTTAGTTAGTGTTCGAGAGACAGTTGTAGTGCGCGATTTACATAAAGTGTATTTTTTCATGCTGCCATGCAAAGTTTACTCGAAAGGGTAAGACAATAGTTCAATATTAGAGAATAGTTCGTCGACTCTTTATCTTTGTATTTATCGCAACGCAATCATAAACATTTATCTTTTTATTTATGAAAATTATGAAACAAAATTTAGTTGTGCGCGTCTGCGATTCATTAGAAAATGGTCGTGAAGGTCGAAAAATCATCAATACAATCGACAGTTTTTTTTCGCTAATTTATGCAATTCGTGATTTTAGGATTTATCATCGAGGTTGCAAAATTTAATTTAAACTGAAATGTGGACGAATTACGTCGCTAGAAAAATTTCAAATGTTGCGATTAATTGCATATTTAATTCCACCATCCATTTGAACTTTTCCATTGTAGATAATTAAATCATATTTGCGATGAGCTTTGCTTAATTCGTTGTTATTTAAAAACGATGCAATTTTTTTCGTTAGGAAAGTAACGCAAAATAGGCTTCAATTAATTAATCAATTAATAAATGTTTGTTGATTTAAAAGATTTTGAAAGTGATGTTTATCAGGAGCGAATACATGTCTCGCTCGCGAATTAAAAACACTTGATTGCCATTATCCCTTGTCTTTCACCTTCCTGTAAGATTTTGACAGCTTTTCTAACATTTCTTTTTGTAATTGTTTTTTCTAGCAACATTTTTAATCGAATTCAAGTGAAACATGAAAAATGTTGATAGTTGACACTTTAACATTTATGACAGATGCAGTGGCGTAGCGAGCTTAACTCGCGCCTGGGGCACAATACCTTTTTAGCGCGAAAACCATATAATATTATATGTAAAATATACTCGCAAATTAATAAATAAATAAAGTAAAATAAATAATCATAGGCTCAAGCTAGGCTTTAAATTTGAGACAAAAAATGTAATTGAGAAAACAAGACTAGATTTTGAAATTTTTGTTTTGCGGACCATTTTACGCCCCTTTGTGAGTAGCGCCCGGGGCATGATGCCCCCCCTTGCCCCCCTCGCTACGCCACTGGACAGATGGTCAAATTTGTTACTTTTTGACGGTTGGAATCCTTGTGAATTTAAGGATTTATTGAAATACCCATTATTCATAATTAAATATTTAGTTTCACGTAATTGATTACGGGATCCTTGAACGTAACGTAAAAATCAAACGCGTTCACGAAATGTTTTAAGTTTTTATCGCTCTAAGCGTGCACATGTTATGAAACATGTGCACGATATCAGCGACCCAAATATTAACAATAAATATAAAAAAATATATACAGATAGATTCAAATTGATTGAGCGTGCCGTTTTTTGTGTGCCGCTTAGTACAGTTTAAATGTCAACTTCTAACTTCACATAAGTGCGCGGTAAATTTTTTTTTACTTGTTATGTACGATTTTTGTCATTTTTGACATTTTACTGTTGTTTTACTTGATACAGGATGATTATAAATAACTGTCTATGCCGCCATTTGCAAATATTGCACCAGCTAGCTATTGCCGCTTAATAGTTTGTGTGAAAATGGCATGTACAAGTACTATTAGTGTCAAATTCTTGGTTGAATATGATTGAAATTATACTTATATTTTACTCAACCAATAAAACTCGAGATTGTAATAAAATACATTTATTACAATTTTGAGTTTTATTGATTGATTGCTCAAGAGTAAAGATAAGTATAATGTACAAGTACGTCAATATTTACGTCATAAATGAACGTATCTGATGAATGATTACATGTTTTCTACGTAACTTATGCATATCTTACTATCTATAACCTTTATTTCAACATAAATTGCTAAATAATTATAAAAATATTTTAAATATTTAATAAGTGTTTAAAATGTTACACGTTTACAAGTAGGCAGAAAACTGCAAATATCACTGTCAATTTGACAATTGACAAATGTTAGCAATGTCAATTTGACAATAATGACAAGCAAAAAGCGGCAAATAACCAATACTATAAGAATTTCGTTCACAACCTTCAAAGGCGGCACAGACAATCATTTAGAGTCACCCGTAACTTCAGTACATAAACTTAATTAAATTAAATACAAGTTTATAACTACAATTACAGTTCTATCGTACACGTCAATTTCGAGAGAAAGAAAGTAAATTTTGATCAAATGGAATAAAGAAAAATCACTATGACTTGACACGTTCAGTCATTTTGGATCTCTCTGTATAATATAATTTGTAAATGTACTTTTGATAAAAATCACTATAAAGAAATTTGACAAGTGGCATGTCAAAATAGCTTTTTAATTTTTTAATAAGAAACGTATTCTGCAAAATACCCATACCTTGTAATTGTCCATTGTGATCAAATATTCAGACTAATTTGCTATATTCTGTAACTTTTAGTAAACTTGTTACGTTGTTATCACCTTGACGATTTATATTTTTCAAAAATGTGTTTTGTTAGACAAAAAAAACTTAAAACTCATTTAACATTAATACAGAGTGATTCTAAATTATTTTCTGTGCCGTCTTTTGAAGATGGTGAACGAAATTCTATAGTATTGGTTGTCTGCCGCTTTTTCTTGTCAAAAATTGACGTTGCTAACATTTAATTGTCAAAGCGACAGTGATATTTTGCAATTGTATGCAATGATATCCGTTTACAACGTTCATTTATGACATAATGAATGACATACTTGTTATTTACACAAATCAGTCAAATCACAAACTAATGGGCGGCAATAAATTACACGGCACAGATACTTATTTAAAACCACTCTGTAAAATATTTTTGACACTAAAAACGACATTAAAAAAAAAAGGTTCAAATTATGACAATTTATGCCACCCATGCATTTGAGCAGAAGTATCTTTGTACGAAAAATTTGTATCACTCGCCCAATTTTAACATTAATTTTTGTTGTTCTTCAGGTGCGTCATACTAGAGGTTCAAGCGGTTCTCGCGAATTCAAAGAAGCCACAAAACAAGATGCCTTGAATCATCTTCAAAAGGAGCTTAACAAGTTGACGGAAACGGGCCCGACAAAGAAACAAAACGGCATCAGACAGGAATTGAACGGGTTCGCCTCGTTGTTTGAGAGATTTTTAGAAGAAGAGGGACCTTCCGTCGACTGGGATAAGATTCAAAAATTGCCAAGCGATGCGGTCCGAGATTACAACACGTTGGAAACGCCGACCACAGACCTCATACACGACATGCTTCAGAAATTAATCGTGGTGAAACTTAACGGTGGTTTGGGAACTTCTATGGGTTGTCACGGTCCAAAATCCGTCATCGCCGTAAGAAATGATCTTACGTTTTTAGATCTTACCGTACAACAAATTGAAGTAAGTACGTAAATATCGTAACACCGTTAATTAAGAACAAATTTTTAGCATCTGAATAAAACCTACAAAGCAAACGTTCCATTAGTCTTGATGAACTCTTTTAATACCGACGACGATACAGAAAAAGTTATTAGGAAATACAAAAAATTGCAAATAGAAATACACACATTTAATCAATCATGCTATCCGAGAATTAACAGAGAAACGCTAATGCCTATTGCAAAGAATTGTAACATCGAGAGCGACCTAGAAGCATGGTATCCACCCGGTCACGGTGATTTCTATCAGAGTTTCCAAAACTCGGGTTTGCTAAAAAAGTTTATCAGCGATGGAAGAGAATACTGTTTCATTTCAAACATTGATAATTTGGGTGCTACTGTAGATCTTAATATTTTGAATTTGTTATTGAATCCAAAAGACAATGTCAAGCATGAATTTGTGATGGAAGTAACTGACAAAACTAGAGCTGACGTCAAGGTAAAAATTTGTTTGCTACATAATTGACATTTAATCATTTTATTTCTTAGGGTGGTACATTAATAAATTACGAAAATAAACTTCGTCTACTTGAGATAGCTCAAGTTCCAAAGGAACACATTGATGATTTTAAATCGGTTAAAACATTCAAGTTCTTCAATACTAATAATTTATGGGCGAAATTGGATGGTAAGTTTTATACTTCACTTCTGGTTTGATATTAATTTTAAACTTTTAGCTATTGATAGGGTGCTGGAGCAAAATAGACTGAATTTAGAAATTATTATTAACAACAAATCACTAAACAATGGTTTGAATATTATACAATTGGAAACGGCCGTCGGTGCTGCAATGAAATCTTTCGATGGTTGCATCGGTATCAATGTGCCACGTAGAAGATTTTTACCAGTTAAAAAAACATCCGATCTTTTACTAGTCATGAGTAATTTGTACAGTTTGAAGAATGGTTCATTGGTGATGTCGCCGCAAAGGATGTTTCCAACAACGCCTTTAGTCAAACTTGGCGATAATCATTTTTCTAAAGTCAACGAGTTCTTAAACAGGTTTGCCAATATACCAGATTTAATTGAATTGGATCATTTGACCGTTTCTGGTGACGTTACGTTCGGTCGAGGAGTTTCATTGAAAGTAAGTCAAATACACCTTCAATCGGTGTATACTTATTTATTTTTTTTAAAGGGAACTGTAATAATCATTGCCAATCACGGTGATCGCATCGATATTCCTAGTGGAGCGATGTTGGAGAATAAAATCGTGTCGGGAAATATGCGTATTCTCGACCATTAAACCCCAAAATATTGAAAAACAAGTAGTTATTTATGGTTTTTTAAAATTATTATTCTAGCAAACAACAGAAATATGTTTTACATAGTTTTACAATGTAAACTTTCTTATTGGAGCTAGAAACTGTTTATATTTATTTCAATAAAAGGTTATATGTTTTAAGTTTTCTTAGTTAATATTGATTACAGACATTCACTTTAAACTGAGGAAACATATTGGAAATTTATCATAAAAGTGGGTACAAAATAATATTCTTTTTATGAAGTTTTCAATAGATAATTTATTTCTCAATTTTAAAATATTTCGAATTCGATGAAAAAATTGTATACAAAATTAAACGGTCACTGAAAAAATATATGATGTGGCTGTACTTTAGCATTGCCTTGCACATTCTTGTGTATAATCAATGGCCTTGCATGACATGTAATCCCAATTCGTTCCTTAAATATCCAATTATCGTCATCAAAAGACGAGCTTTAATCGACGGATCTGTATTGTACATCATTACACAGAAGAGCAAATCATTTGGGTTAACGTCTTTAAAGGCATCTACTATTCTTCTGGCTAGTTTCTCACGTTGTGCGGCTGTCATATCATTCATTATAACATGAGCAACGGATTTATATTTACCCGAACCTTGCACAGCAGCAGAAACGGCACCGATAGTTCCACCTGAAATATCATGTACATTAAACTGATTGATAAAGGGATCAAAGTCTATACCTATTCCTAAACCTACTGGACCACCAATTATTCCTCCGATGAGTGCACAACCTCCCGTTAATAATGCTCCTTTTGCAGATTCTTTTACCGTTACTCTTAAATTTTCATTTTCAGCTAGTTGTTGAACCACGCTCATTAATTCACGTGTGTTCACCGGCATTTTCGACTTTCAGCGCAAACCACAGATAAGTGCAGACGTTAAAGGGGATTCACAGATTAAGTACAGTTAGGTCATAGGTTCTCAACATGGGCGATAACGCCCCCTTGTGGACGTTTGAGACTTTCAGGGGGGCAGTAGAAGACCCAGAGAAAATTATAGGGCGTTTTGATGGCAGAGAGGGAGCGTGGGCAGATTAAAAAAAAGACAAAAAAACACGCAAATCACGTACTAAAGTAAACTTTAATATTGGTTAATTTTTGTTATTGTATATATTGTAATCATTTTTATACCGTGTGCGAAAATTCACATATTTCGGTAGTTCGAGAAGTGGATGAAAATTGAACTTAAAGATTCCATTAGGAAAATTTGTAAAATGTGACATAACAGAAATTTGAGGTTGTACCACAGCATAGAGAGAATTTCTATACTGTGGTACAACCTCAAATTTCTGTTATGTCACATTTTACAAATTTTCCTATTGTGTGTCAACCTACTGAGTTATAAAAAATAAGTTAAAAGTATATAACAAGTAAAAGGTAAAAAAGTCTGTGATGTTTTCGTGCCATTATAGACATCAAAAATTATATTTGACTTTTAATAAATTATTAAACGAAAAGCTAATTTTGACATTAAAAAGTAAAATTTCTATACTGTGGTTGTACTACATTTATCTCATCTGGACTGATCTGGACTGACTGTACAAATTTGTTTGCTATATAATTGACTAAAAATTGTCATTTTGTTTCTTAGGGTGGTACATTAATAAATTACGAAAATAAACTTCGTCTACTTGAGATAGCTCAAGCACAGTATATATTCCTACCAGTAAATTCACTCCTTCAAAATCATGAAGCAAAAAATGAAATCATGCGCCATTGCGCAGATAACCGCGCAATGGCGCATGGTGGAGAAAATTATAAGCTTCAGAATGCAGATTTGATGGCGATTTACATTTTGCGATACGCCACCTCGCGACAAACTTTTACACTAGCGACAAAGAGACATCTGTAATGAGTATTCATGCGATTGATACGTCCAATTTACTAATTTCCGCATTCTATCTTTGTTCAAGTATTATTTTCTGTGTTAATCAGCTTTTTTTAAAGCTATTAATTCTTAATATTTTGAATTGTCCCTTTGTCAGTAGCATATTTTATGTTTAGCAGCGCCCCAACGGTAATTTTTTGTATGCATGCATTTGAAGTTCGTACAACTAAAAAACTCGATTTGGGCAGCTCTTCTTTCATGATATAAATAGCGGCCAACATGAACTGATATTATATATTGTAATAACTGCAATAAATATTCGAAGAGTCGATGCAAAATGAACAGAGGCCCTTAGAAAACTTTCAGGCCGATGAAATAGTGGTGTACTAGTTCGAGAATACCCATAAAGTATAAGAGTCGTTGACATAGATATCATATAAAGGGCAAAATTTTAGTAAATATTTTCAAATAATATAAATATTTTTAATTAATTAATTATTTGACTAAAAATAACAATATATGTAAAAATATGTTCAACTAACAAAAATTAATACAAATAATATTTTTAAATATTTATATATTTGATGATTAGTATTATTTTCTTAATACAATTTCAACTGACAATATTGAAAAGTAAGTTAAGAAAAAAGAATAATTCAGCTCGGAACTATTCGAAATGCGGGCACATTGCACATTCTTGTGTATAATCATTGGCCTTGCATGACATGTAATCCCAATTCGTTCCTTAAATAGCCAATTATCGTCATCAAAAGACGAGCTTTAACCGATGGATCTGAATTGTACATCATTACACAGAAGAGCAAATCATTTGGGTTAACGTCTTTAAAGGCATCTACTATACTTCTGGCTAGTTTCTCACGTTGTGCGGCTGTCATATCATTGATTATAACATGAGCAACGGATTTATATTTACCCAAACCTTGCACAGCAGCAGAAACGGCACCGATAGTTCCACCTAAAATATCATGTACATTACACTGATGTGATAAAGGGATCAAAGTCTATACCTATTCCTAAACCTACTGGACCACCAATTATTCCTCCGATGAGTGCACAACCTCCCGTAAATAATGCTCCTTTCGCAGATTCTTTTACCGTTACTCTTAAATTTTCATTTTCAGCTAGTTGTTGAACCACGCTCATTAATTCACGTGTGTTCACCGGCATTTTCGACTTTCAGCGCAAACCACAGATAAATGCAGACGTTAAAGGGGATTCACAGATTAAGTACAGCGTAGATTATCTGCAGTACAAACTTTTTTCAATAAATTTTTATGGTGTAGTTTCACCTTATAATGTCAAAATCAGCTTTTCGTTTAATAATTTATTAAAAGTCAAATATAATTTTTGACGTCTATAATGGCACGAAAACATCACAGACATATTTACCTTTAACTTATATATAGTATATAATACTTTTAACTTATATTTCATAACTCAAGGGGTTGACACAATAGAATTAACAGAAATTTGAGGTTGTATTACATTTATTTGACCTAGACCGTACATATGCACAACAGTCTTTTCTAATTTTAAAATTCTTAAGCGATTTTTATTACAGCGGTTGGTCATGTCGCGTCAGCTGAGGACCTTCCACCGTCCGGTCGTTTTCGATTAAGATAATTGACGTCAACCAACCGCTGTAAATAAGAATCGCTTCTCAGTAAACTCATACGCTCATACTCATAAGCAAATGATAATGGGCGCGTTCAGCCGGACCAGCGTCTATACAACACAAACGCTAATTATAGAACTCTAGAAAGCTAGGAACAAATAGGTGGTTCGTTGAAACCCACCTATTATGTGCGAGGTGAACTAAATT
>JAFFZR010004576.1:0-30494 GCA_018397195.1 Lethrus apterus
AAAATGCAATCCGTGCACTTTTTCGAACTAAATTTTGAGTGAATGTAGCTTAACACTACTTACACTTATTCAGCTCATCAAAAAGAATTTAAGTAACAGCATCAATTTGTAATAAATGTTTAATTTCAAAAAAGTCTGCACCAGTGTACACTAGTTCAGGATACCAAACAGACCTATTGATGGAAAAAAATCCGGAATCGTTCTGAATCATTCCGAATCGTTTGTTGGAACAAACCAATTATATTTTATTTAAGTCCATATTTTGTCAAATCTGTATGTTTAATTCGTCACTGAATTTTCAATATTACGAGTTTCTTTTGTAAGAAATAAATACTTTTAAGAGAACTGAGCTTTACTATTTATTTAGAACATGTTAATTATATACAGCGCGTTCGTAAATCATTGAGATGAAATTTATATTAACCACGCAAAATTCGAAATTAAGTTGGTAAAAAATAAATTACCCTATCTTTTATGTCTTTTGCTTGTGTCTTACGGTCTTTCGTCTTGTCAATTTTCGATTAAAATTTATATTATTATTTTATTGTTTGTTGTTGCCTTTTCTTGTTGTTATTTTGGATATTTTACGTTATTTCGCTTTTAATAATTAACAAACACCAATTAATGTGAAAATAACGTTTAGGGATTTATTTATTAGTATATACCAATATGTATATTTGGTTGCTTACGGTTCTCACCTTAATCATTTATAAACACCGGTATATAAATATTTTAAATTTAAATGTGCAATCTGTCAATTAATTCTTATGTTGGTATGACTTTTCATAAAACCATAATCCCCTAATGATTTATGTTTTAGCCTATGAGCGATTTTAATGTGTTAAATATTCTTTTTTAATTACCATTTTACAAGATTTTGTTTAAGAATGAGCATCGATACGAAGGAGACGATAAATATGTCACCGGAGGACGTCGAAAAAGCTGAAAAATACAAGGCAGAAGCAAACGAATGTTTCAAGAGTGAGTACACATGAGATTACTCCTTTACCAAGTTAAATTAAATAAAAACAATACAACTATGTATTCATTAGGATATTTTTTTGACATTTCCATATAACCTCTACAACCCAACTTACAGAACAAAGTTTCGACGCTGCGATAGATTTATATTCCAAGGCAATAGAACTCAATGATTCGATCGCAATATACTACGGTAATAGGAGTTTTGCATATCTTAAAACAGAATGCTTCGGCTACGCTTTATCAGACGCGTCGAAAGCCATTGAATTGGATAAGACATACATTAAGGGTTATTACAGAAGAGCAGCGGCTCATATGTCATTAGGGAAATTTAAAGAAGCGCTGAAAGATTATGAATATGTGAGTTACATTTAATTAGTTTGAGTTGATAAACATTGCTTGTTTTAGGTTGCTAAGGTTAGACCGACTGATAAAGATGCTAAACTTAAATATACAGAGTGTAATAAAATCGTTAAAAAAATTGCCTTTGAGAAAGCCATATCTGTCGAAGATATTCGACGAACTATCGCCGATACCATAAATTTAGATGCGATGAGTATGTTCCATGATTTTTAATTTTTTTAATTTTTTGGTTTATGTTATAGCAATTGAGAATGAATATAACGGTCCAGAATTGGAGGATGGCCAGGTTACCATAAAATTTATGAAGGAGTTGATGGAGTTGTATAAAAAACAGGGAAAATTACATAGGAAATACGCTTATAAGGTAAATGAGTTAGATTTTGAGTGTACATTTTTAAAGGTTTTTTTTAGATCTTATTAGATATTAAGACATATTTTATGGAACAACCTTCATTGGTCAATATCAACTTTGGTGATGATGATAAGTTTACCGTCTGTGGGGATATTCACGGACAGTTTTTCGATTTAATGAATATTTTTGAACTTAATGGTTTACCTTCGCCTACAAATCCATATGTATCCTTTTGTCTTCATAACTGTTGACATACATTATTCATATATTTGTAATATTTGTTGGTAATGCAGGCAGAAATGTATTCCTTAATTAAAAACAGCTGTTTAATGGAGATTTTGTTGACAGAGGATCATTTTCCGTAGAATGTATTTTTACATTGTTTGGATTTAAATTACTGTATCCTGATAATTTCTATATGTCTAGAGGTATTGTATATTTTATAATTAATTATCTGTTCCATAGCTTTGTTTAAAAAATTAGAAGTTCTGTCTGTGCTTCCTCTTATTTATTTATTATTTAAAAATTGAGCTACTTTCCATTAAACATCAAGAAGTTCATATTTATAATTTTTATATTTGTCAATATAATGATAATATAAGTTAATGTAAGGTGAGAAGAAAAAAGGTTTACTGTTGAAAGAAGAAAATGATAATTTTTAGGTTAATTTAAAATAATAATAATAATATAATTGTAATATAATCTTATCTAAGATTTTGTCGAATTTAAGGTAATCATGAGAGTGCAACAATGAATCAAATTTATGGTTTTCATGGAGAAGTTAAAGCCAAATACACTTCACAAATGGCTGATTTATTTACCGAAGTGTATAACTGGTTACCGCTAGCCCATTGTCTAAATGGTAGGGTACTGGTAAGTTAAAATTATATTTATTGTGATTTTTCAACAAAATGTGATTTTCAACAAAATATAAATATAGTGGTTATGCGTTTTTATAATGTTAATATTCTTTTGTTGAAATGACAATTTTGACTGTATAGTCAGTTTTTGTCTTGAACAAATAATTTTAGGTAATGCATGGTGGGCTGTTTTCTCAGGACGACGTAACACTCGAAGTAATACGCAATATAGATCGTAATAGACAACCTCCAGAAGAGGGACCGATGTGCGAGTTATTGTGGTCGGATCCGCAACCTCAAAACGGTCGAGCACCAAGCAAAAGAGGCACTGGTTGTCAGTTTGGGCCGGATGTTACGAAAAAATTCCTAGAATTAAATAAATTAGATTACATTATTCGTAGCCACGAAGTTAAAAATGATGGATATGAAGTTGCCCACGATGGAAAATGCATCACTGTTTTTTCCGCACCGAATTATTGGTGAGTTACGAAAACAAAATATTGCAAATGAATGATATCGTTGATTTTAGTGACACTATGGGCAATAAAGGGGCATTTATAACACTGAAGGGGCGAGATATGAAACCGAATTTTACGACGTATGAAGCGGTTGTAAGTATTTAGGTTGTTTACTTTGTTGTGAGAAATTATTGGTTTTGATTTGCAGCCCCATCCTAATATACAGCCGATGGCCTATGCTCATTCGATAGTTAGTTTGATGTCCTAGTACCTGATTAATATATAGTAGTTTTTACAATTACACCAATTAAGTCAATTTTTTTGTAAATTTACATTAATTATTAGCTTAAATATTTATTGTCAAATTGTAGGACAAATTTTTCTTTGTTATTTGTTACAGTATTTTTAAGCATTTTTGTTATTTACAAACTTGTTTTCGAACTTTTCGTTATTTTCCTCCTTTCAGTTATTCCGAATTTCAAAATAAACGCATTTATTTATTTTACGATTTGTTTTCATTTAATTGTTAATTATTATTTATTTAATAATGAAGGAAAATATATTGCTGAATAGTGAGATAAATATTCTATCAATTATCTTATCTCGGCACCATACTATTCCTTCTTTTAGAAATTTTATTTGCATAAAAATACCTATTTGGTTGAAATTTACTAGAATCATTTAATAGTTTTTAAAAAATTGATATAAAATTAATTTTTGTATGGATAACATTTATTTATCTACAATTGGTATAACTGGGTGTACGATAACTTCCTTCATTCACATGAATTAAGCGCGAATTTTTTGAGTTATTCTAACCTACAATCATTTAATTTAACTATTTATACTAATGTAATCTTTGGTCAAATGTGTTTTATTATTAGATTCATAGAAAATATTGGAATATATTTTTACTAACTACATAATACGCAAACAATTTAAGTTACCCTAAAAATGGAAGTTGAACAAAGAAATAATTTAGAGTTAACAAATGAAGAAAATAATGCAAAAATATTAAATACAATTGACACAGTAAACTCAACTAATGAAATTACCGAATTACAATACAATCATAAAGAATTTTGTACAAACGACTCTCAATTAGATAATGACGACTCAAAAAATACTCATGAAAATTGCTTTAAAAGTTATTCAAAGATAAGAAGAGGTAATGTTATCGATAGCGATTCAGACGACGAAGGTGTAGATTTAAACACGACAGTTAATCAAGAAACTTCTAATCAGTTAAAAACAAAACCGAAAAGGCCTCTTATATTTGATAGTGAATCTGAGGATGAAGTTAACAATAAAGACAAATCCAACGAAAATATAAATCCAATTATTTATAATACAAATGATAAAGGAGAGCTTGTAATCGAAAATGGAGGAGAAAACATTTATCAAGTAAGTTCTGACGTATTTTTTATTGAAATTTCATACTAACTTTACAGAAGTCTCGATTATCAGCTTTATGTGACCCGGAAAGTTCAGATGAAGATGGACGTCGTTCTTCAGTTGATGAAAATCACGATGATAACTCTGATCCACAACCCCAAAAATACAAGAAAAGAAATTTAAAACACATCGATGGTGGTCAAAAGGTATATTATTACAAATTAGTTTAAAAAATTACATGTTATTTAACAGATGACTGGGAAACAAGCTGCCGAACAAAGGAAAGAAATACAATCTGAATCGCAAAGAATGACTCGAGAACTTCAAGTTTCTCTACCTTATCACAAACCCAAAACTCGAACTCTAAAGGAATTTCTTCAAAAACGTCCGAGATTTGAGGCAAGTTTGCCGAAAATTTCAATTGTACCACCTTCTGTTGCTCTTAAAATGTCAACTAAACAGTTAGAGATTGTTTCGTATGTAATAACCAATTGAAACTGATTACTTTAATCCAAAGATGTGTGTTTTAGGACAAATTTAGAAGGAAGGGAAAAAACAGTTGAAGAATTTTTCAAATCTGATAGTGAATCGGAACTGGACAATGAAGAGGAAAATGATGACAATCATCTGAAAGAATATACTTCTAAAGAGAAAAATTTGAACACTTCAGACACTCAAGTGATACATCAGGATGGGGAGTCAGAAAATGAATTATTCATCAAAGGTGCTGATGAAAACTGTGATAAAAATAATACAAAATCAACAACTGAGGAGTGTCTTAAATTTGATTCTGGTATCGATGACCCCCAAAGCATCGGTGAAATTACTACAGAAGTAATGGACAATTCTGTTAGTGAAAGACAAATTGTTTCTGAAACTTTAGAACAAATTGAAATGAATAAAAATAAAGATAGCACAATGGAATGTGTGTTAAACTTGAACAACGATGACTTTGTTGATGAGATACAAATTTCTCATACAAAAGATCAAATTGATAAACTCATGGAAAAGTACAAAAACACAGCAACCAAAAATCATATAATCACGAATCAATGTATTATTGACGTTTCACAAAAAGAGGATCAATCTGTTATATCAGAAGATCCGAAAGGAAAAGTAAATGTATTGAAAGAAAAATTAAGAAAATCTGTTCCTAAATTAAGTGGAGGACCAGATGAAGTAATCGATTTGGACAGTGGCGTCGTTCAACCAAATGCAATTTCCCAACTGATGGAACGATTCATTCAACACACAACGCGAAAATCATCCAACCAAAATAAAAAAATTGAGTGAGTTTACATTTTTGTTAAATCATTTTTGACATTTTCACTTTTTTAGCATTGTGAGTGTGTCAGATGGCGAAATTCGCAAAGAAACTATAGCAATTTCTGTTGATGAAGAAGCACCTGTGGTTATTATGGAAAAACCGGGAGCGAAATTACAAAAACTTCGCGACGAACTGCAACAGCAAATGCTGCAACAAAGATCTGAAATTTGGCTACAAAGAAGTGCACTAAATGCAAAATGTGAAGATACAAATGAAGAAAAAGCTTATGTTGATGATGATATACTTGATGATGAAGAGGAAGCTGAATTGACTGATTTAGAAACTGAAGATGAAGAAATTGATGAGGTTGAAAGACCTAAAAATAAATCAACATTTTTAGATGATGAGGTTTGTTTACATTCCTTACATTATTTCCACTTAAGGCAAATTTTACGTCTCAATTTATAAATACTTACAGGCTGAAGTAAGTGAAGAAGATGATGAACTCGATGAAAATTTTAAAAATCAATTTAAAGATGATGTCGAAGAAGATGATAATATTGATGAAAATACTGCAAGTGAAACCGATAACGATGCCGATGACGATGAAATTCAAGAAAATACAACTTTGGGTAAACATAAGAAGAAAAAAATGAGAAGAATTTTGCAACCCTTTTCCAATGATTCAGACGAGGAATGTAGCGTTGATTTTTCCAACCACAATAAACACGACATGGAGAAAAAGGATGCCTTGGATTCAACAGACACATGTAAGAATTAAAATCATGTAATAGTAGATAAATATTAATTTTATTTATTTAGGGGATGAATACGGTGTTCCAACACCTCATCAACGTCGAACTAGTCACACACCCAACAGACAAGTGACACAATCAAAATCAGAATTGGGATTTTTGACACCAGTTACACATTTAACAGGGTTGCAGAGTTTAAATTCAGGATCAAAAGTAAGTTATTTTTATTAAAAACATCCAAAAAATTTAACAATTTTAGTTCTTACATGAATCTCCGGTTTCCCCATTTGTTATGCCACCTGAGTCGTCTCCTCTACGTGACAGCTTTACTCAACATAAATCCCAAAAGAAACTATTTACCGATACAGACATAACGAGCACACAAGTAATTTATTCGTTCATTTACTATCTATTAAAAGTTATGACTATTTTGTAGGAAATTGATGAACTGGCAGAGATTTGTTCAGGTCAGTTTGATACACAAATTACATCATCAGAGAACAACTTAGACGCCGATATTATGTCGAACAAAGAACCACCAGAAATTTGTTCAAAACTTACAATTGCAACTGAAAACGCCACATCAACGAGTAACGATAAACAAGATTTATTTTCGAAAAAAGTCCATGCGGATATTCAATCACAGTGTAACAATGACATCATAACAGACAAATCTAACAACGATCTACCACAAGATATGAACGTTGAAAAAATCATAAGTACGTGCACTGAAATTCATCTAAATTCCCAAAAAGAAATTAAGGACTTGGACGATACAAACGAAGATAAATTAATTTCTCAATTACTGGACGAAGAGGAATTGGTGAAATTCAAAAAGAAATTTGATTCGCCGATAGTGCAAAATGCAAAATTTGATGTGCCTCAATCATCAAGCAAACAAGGCAGGTTCATTTTTGACTCAGATGATGAAGATCAAATCCAATCAAAATTGACTCAGAAAAGAAAACAAAAGAAATTGGTATTTTCCGACGACGATGAAGATTCTATTGATGAAAACGATGAAGAAATTGATTTACATGACTGTGATGATGCCGAAGAAACGAACTTGAATGTTGAATATGATTCAGAAGAAAATGAAATTGAAGTCGATGACACGGGTAACATGGCAAATATTTTAAAATTGATAAATTCAATTAAATTATTTAGGTGATGTTAAGAAGAAATTTAAAGTTACTGATTTTATGGAGAATGAGGCTGAATTATCGGAATCTGAATGGGGAAGTGCCGACGAAGACGAGAAGGACTTAGATGAAATGGAATTTGAATTGGGGGATACGGACAAATTCGACCAAAACCAAGTCAAACGAGATTTGGAACGGATACACATGTAAGTGACGAGTATAACTTACTGACATGTTGCATATGTATTTTTACAGGCGACAAGTTTTAGACGATGATAATCATGAAGTCAAAATACTTCAAGAGTTATTGCTTGATGATGGTGAATTGCATGGTGCTGGTCGCCAGCGACAATTCAGATGGAAAAATATTGGCAAGTATTTCTACTTAATGTGAAATTTTTTTTCTTGAGCTTTTATTTAGTAATATCTTTTTTATTTTATAAAATATCATTTTAGAATCAATGGGTAATGATAATGATGAAACTCTGAAAGGAGAAGATGGAGATACATATTTAGATGACGAGAACGAAAGTGAAGAAACTTGGAGGAAAATGAGATATGAAAGAGAAATTTTTTTGAAAAAAGTTTATAAAATTTCACAATGTAGTCATCCCGAAAATTTTTAACTTTTCATTGTAGAAACAAGAAAGTTCTCAAAAGCAAGACGACGACGACGATCTTACATTAAACAATGATAGTCAAGTTTTTAAATTGGGGCAAGCAGCTCTGAAAAGAAGTGTATCAAACTCTCAAAATAATACTCCGACTGAAAAAACTGTAAATCAACCAGTAACTAGTCCAGATATCAAACAACCAATTTCATTGTTGGTAAGTTTATATACTTTTCTGACAAATGCAAGTTTTTCATTTGAATATATACTTTGTTTGCTTTGTCTCTTTTTTAGAATAAAAGAGGTTCATTTTTATCTCGTTCAGATCAAGTTTTGGCCAGAGTTGCCGAGTTCACGAAAATAACGTCTACGACAATAGGCGGAGCCAAAAATTCGAAAAACTTTGTTTTTCAATCCGTGTCTGTAGAAACTCAGGGAATAGTAAGAACATTTTAAAAATTGATTTCTCTCTCATTTACTTGTATATTTTTATAGGATAAGAAACGTAAAGCTGCTGATGGTACCCCTAATGCAATAAAAAAACTGAGACTGGATCACTTAAGTCCAGCTGTACAAAAGAAAGTTAACAAAAAGCAAAGGGTCAAAAATCTATTTAGTAATTGGTAGTTTAGATTTTATATATGTACAGACGAATATTTTCTAATACGTATTTTAATATTAAAAACGTTAAAATTTAATAATTTCAATTTATTTAGCGATAATAAAAGTTTATAAAATAAATTAAGCATTTATGCATTAAGTGGAATTTTATTTATTTCTACTTTTCACCACCTCCTTGTTTTTTAACATTTTCTTTTTGTTTCTTTCCTTTTTTGGATGATTGTTCTATATCAATGGGAGCAGGCTTTACAAACGGAATCAATTCTTTATATTCATCTGGCATGAATTCTTTCAAAACTTCAGGTACCTCAATACCTTTCTCATTCTGATGCACTTCCAAAATAGCACAAATAACGCGAGTTGTAGCGCACATTGTCGCATTTAACATATGAACATAATCAATTGCGGTATTCATTTTCTTAGTCTGACCGTATCTTACCAGCAACCTTCTTGCTTGGTAATCAAGACAATTGCTACAAGATACCAATTCCCTAAAAGCACCCGATCCAGGAAACCAAGCTTCCAAATCTAACTTCTTAGCAGCTGCATGATTTAGAGCTCCAGAGACAATATTTACAATACGGTAAGGAATTCCTAAAGATTTATATAAATCTTCAGCATTTGCAATCATTTCATCCATCATTTCCCATGACTTGTTATCAAATGGAGAAGTTAAACAAAATTGTTCAACCTAAAACAGAAAATTAAATCACGAAAATTAGTTTTAAAAACTTACCTTTTCAAACTGATGTACTCTAAAAATTCCCCTAGTATCTCTTCCATGAGATCCGACTTCTTGTCTAAAACATGTAGATATTCCTGCATACCTAATCGGTAAACTGTTTTCTGCAATCCAAGAGTCCCTATTATATGCAGCAATAGGTTGTTCTGAAGTTGCAATTAAATATTTTTCCTCTACTTCTTTATCTTCAGCTCGTTCACCCTTACCAACTACTTTGTAAAGTTCCTCATCAAACTGTGATAATTGTGCAACTTCTTGCATCACCTAAAAAAATCAATATGAAATAAAATACCTCATTATTTGACACATTACCTCTTTTTTCATAAAAAACGGCGTGTAAAGTGGTTTATATCCTTTAAGATGTAATCTACGTAAAGACAATTGAATTATGGCAAATTCTAGGAAAACAGCGGGTCCTGTCAAAAAATAACCACGACCACCAGAAACTACTGCTCCCCTTTCACCATCCATTCCTAATGTTTGTAAGGTTTTAATATGTGTAGATTCATTTTACGTTCTTACCATCAATCATATGAATTAAATCAAAGTGGGAATACTTTTTACGAATTTGACAGTCTCCAAAAGTACGTTCTATTTTATTCTCATCTTCATCATTACTAACGGGCACTGATTCATGTAAATGATTACCAACCTCGCGCAGAGCTGTATTTCTTTCTTTTTCAGTTTGTACAAGATTCAATTCATTCGTTTCTATGCCACAATCGATCCATGCTCTGACCTTATAACAATAAGTCACTTATGCGCAATTTTGTTAAAAATAACATTACCTGTTTAATTTGATTAACAGTAAGTGATTTTAACACTTCCGTTGATCCAGCTTCGACCAATTCAAGAGTACCATCAGGGATTATTGCATCAGCATCTCCTACATGCTCTTTTTTCTTCATTTTTTCGCCTATTGCTTTACTGCACGCATTTTTCATTCTATTTAAGTTATCGGCTTTGTGTCTTAGCTCCCTCCAAAGTGTGTCCTTTTCAACAACCGTGTTGACGAGCGCAACATCTTTAAACCGGCGAACTTGATTTTCGCGTATTTTGTCTGGGTTTCCTCCCTTATCCGCACGCAACAAGTCGAGGTCTAAAACCATTGTGGGTTTTTTAATACAATAAAACGTTGAAAAATGTAAAAATACGGGATGATGCAAGAAAGTTTGCTTCCACGAGTGAAACGTCAAAAGTAAACGTCAAAACTATTTCTAGGTTAATAACAGTGTTGCCAACACAGAAAAATATAATGTATAAACAATTGTTTAAATCAAATAATATAAATACGTAAACAAATATGATTCACTTAATGTAATGTGTAAGCTAATTTATATTTACTTTTTCAATGTGATCTTGCAAAATTGTATAATTTTCGAAATTAAAAAAGTGGCGCGAAAACAACTTGACATAACCTAACCTAAATAATTTGAACTTGAAAAATTGAAAATGTCAGTTAAATGGCATAAATTCCTATGTAATAAGAGAGAATTGCAACTTCAAGGAACACTAAATGGTGGGCAAAGTTTTCGGTAATATAATATTTTTCAATAATTCAATGTATATATACATAAACTTACTGCAGATGGAAGCTAAACAAAACAGAGGAGAAGGAACGCTGGATAGGAGTATTTTCAAAAAAATTGTGGGTTTTAGAGCAATTTGAGGATCACATATTATATCAAGTGTTCGGACAATCAACAGAAGAATCTTCAACACAAGATGAATCAGACAATTACGAATTGTTGTTAAGAGATTACTTTCGTTTAGATTTAAATTTAGATCAGTATTATCTGAAATGGTCAGAAGCGGACCCTTACTTTAAAGAAGCAGCTAAACAGTTTTACGGGATAAGAATTTTAAACCAAGATGTGACGGAAAATATTTTTTCTTTTATTTGTTCTTCAAATAATAATATAGCAAGGTATATTTACACATAATCTATACATTTTATATCATTTTTTTAAATAGAATTTCAACAATGGTAGGAAAACTAGCAGAGTATTACGGTAAGAAAATATGTGACTTTGAGAATGTCACTTATTATTCATTTCCAAATGTTAATGATTTGGCTGGTAATGGAGTAGAAGAAAAACTTCGTATGAATGGTTTTGGCTATAGAGCTAAGTATATAAGTAAGTCAGCTCAAAAGATTGTCAGTGAAGGCGAAGAGAAATGGATAGAAGACTTGAAAATTATGGATTATGAAAATGCAAAGAAAACACTTATGACACTCACTGGCATAGGTGCTAAGGTAAATTATTATTATATCAGTGGCATAGGTGTTAACGTACATTATTATTATATTTGTTCCGATAAATGTTATGTTGTTTCAGGTGGCGGATTGTATTTGTCTCATGTCTTTAGGCCATCTACAATCAATACCCGTTGATACTCATATATATCAAATAGCATCTAGATTTTACTTACCGAAGTTAACCAAACAAAAGACTGTTACAGAAAAAATTTATAATGAAATTGGAGATCATTTTAGGATGTTATATGGGCCTTTAGCTGGTTGGGCACATACGGTAAATAATTGAATTGATGATCTAAACAACAAAAAACGCTTTATAATTTTTAGGTGCTGTTTTGTGCAGACTTGAAGAAATTTCAAACATCAAAAGGTGATTTAGTTGTGGATAAGGTTAATGTTAAACGAAAAAAGAAATAATGTTAAAAACATAGATAAATGTTTTTCTAAATCATTAGTACTTTTATTTCCAATAGAAGTATACAAATTACTAAATATCTATAATGTAACAATAATCAAAATCATTGTTATATATGTACTTAAATGTGTTAAGCAGCAGAAATCTACCTATACAAAAAAGTATTAATAGAGAATACAATGCAAACATTTAAAAAAATAGACCTTAAATTAATCCAACTGCATCCCTTCATCATCATCTTTCTTGTCGTCCTTTTTAACAGACTTTTCTTTATCTTTATCGCCTTTATTATCAGAAGCCTTTTCACCAGTTTTTTCAAGTGCTTTGACAAATTCTTGCATGTTGCCCTGAGCAGCTGCAGCCACAGCTTCTGGATTTGCAGCTAATTGAGAAACAACAGGTGCAAGTTGTCCAGATTCCAGTGCACTTGAAAACTGAGACACGGCCTGTTGAAATTGAGGAGATGCAAGAGTTGATCTCAGTTGCTCTTGAACATTGCCATCAACTGCAGGTAGGTGACTTTGAAGTTGTTCCAATGCTTCTGCGTTACTCAAAAGACCTGATAGTGCATCACTTGTCATTGCAGTAGATAAATCCACTATAAGCGAAAAATTAGATAAATTCTAATAGATTCATTTAAAACAAACCTGAATGCTGATTGGCACCTGTCGTAGGTGGCGAAAGTCCTTGCAAGAAATTTTGCAGATCTGAAAGTTGAATCGGGGTACTGGATGCAGCACTATCTGTACGTTGACTCTCAGTCACACGTTGCGCGCGAGACGCCCTTGGAGCATCTGGAACCACAGCCGGTACAGGAGTAGTTTGTGGTGTAGTCATACCAGATGGTGTGTTAGCTTGACTAGACGTTGTGGTGGGTGTTGTAGGAATCGTGCGATGATATGTAACAGCTGGTGCATTGCTTGAAGCACGAGTACCTCCAGATGACCTATAAACGATTTATTTAAACCTTAAATTTATTTATTTTTAAAAGTGCACCTCATAGTGCCTAAAAGACTGGAAAGGCCACCCATCTGACCCCCAAACAATTGCATTATTTGTGATTGCGACATATTGTTAAAAAGTGATTGTATATCCTGATCGGTACTGCCAGAAACTTGGACACTACCCGAAGGATTGTTCAGATATTCATTGATGCGTTTGCAGTTATCTTCATCTTTGTCAGTGCGAGGTTCTTGAAGCCAAAAAAAGAACTTTCTATTTGTGGACTTGAATTTGAGTAGGTAAACACGTCCAGTTGTGCATTGTGGAACTTTGACATATTCACAATCATCTGGGAATATAATTAGATCGTCTTCGACAATACCTATTAAAAATTAAGTCCATTATTTTAATCTTAAAAATATTGCTCTGTGTGTACCTGTTGTTCTATCTTGCCAACAGAAATGCATCAAGGAATCCTCACTTTGATAGACATATAGAAGACCTTTGCGTTTATCAGGATAGACAGTTCGGCCTGTAAAATTAATTTCTTTTGTCATGGACTACGTTTTTAAAAATGCTTAATGTGTTCTTACCTTTTAATGTCATTTTTCCGGCTCGCATTTCTACTAGATGTTTATTACCACCCGTTGAACCGGGACCACTAACCGAACTACCAAACAAAGCTCCAGCAGGCATCTGAAATGATTAAAATTCTTAACATAAAGATTTTATTCATATATACCTACAATCTATTTTTGTAGACTTAAAACTACAAGGTAGAATAAATAAATAATTAAGAAATCAGTAGTATTTTTGAAGTTTTATAAATGTACATATACAAACAGCTTTTACTCACTTTTAATTGTTGAAATTATCGTATTTTACTACAAAGTTTCCAAATGACTGGCAGTTGAGAGAAGATAATAGTTGTAATTTTACCAACTGCAAGGAAGTTACTGGGTACCTAATTAAATGTATTTTATAATTATTTAATCGGTAATATAAGACGAGTTATAGAATTGATAATTATTATTAACGTTCTAGCCACTGATTATATTGGACTTGTATGATTTAAATTCGATTTTATTTAAAAAATATTATGTTGGTATGGATGCATATGGCGCCACACATTTGTGAAAAGTTCTATTACGTCATAAGTGGCATTTAACGAAATAAAAACTTGGAACTAAGCCGATTGTCGACCATGGAAGACCAGCTGATTTGAGTTGACAATAAAATGTTCCGGTTGGATCTGCCGATCGTAGCGGTAAATGTGTTTAAAAGTGGTGCGACAAATCCGTAAATTTATTCAAACACATCCGAAATCCACCGACTGACGATGGAAAAGCAGCAATGGACCGCAAAATACCAACAGACTGTGGCGGCGAGCGAATTAGAAAGGCGAGACGAGGTTTTAAACAATGGCAACTGCGACAACCTGCTAGACACCGCCGAAATTAAATCGGATGGGATCGAAAAATGTGATAAAAACCATATACAGGACGATCTCGAAGCAGCTGTTAAGTCAGTTAGAAACGACGCTGACGTTCGTTTTGAATAATTTTCGTCTCGTTTCAGCGAAAAATCAAAACAAAAAATACAAAACATTTTGGAACAGGTCAACACGCTATTTCCCATCGAAAAATTGCTACTGTATCTGAAATTACCGACGGAGAACACCGTTAATGTGGATCCACTACGGCAACCACTGAATCCTCTAGGCAGCAGAACTGAAATAAGTCAAACCATCATGTGGATAAAAACGCATTTAGTGGAGGACCCTGAAATTTCTTTGCAGAAAAAAGGTGTATATGAAGAGTATGTGTAAGTATGCTTTGTAATTTGTCATGAATTTAATTATGAAATTTCTGTTTGCAATATTTTAGGCAATTTTGCGGACCAAATAATATAAAACCTTTATCAACTGCTGATTTTGGAAAAGTTATGAAACAAGTGTATCCACAAGTGAGACCCAGGAGATTAGGCACAAGAGGAAATTCTCAGTATTGTTATTCGGGCTTAAGGAAACGTGTCAAACTGTCCTCTCCTCTTCTTCCTGATTTATCTGATAAACCTATAGTAAGTCCATCAACATTGCATTCCTCAATGAATAATTATCATTATTTGCAGTCTACTGAGCCTCATTATAATCCATCGGATTTGTCTGCAGCTGTTTGGTTAATTGTTAAAGAGTGGAGTGAAAGTAAACTAGGTACCCAATTTCAAACATTAACTAATTTAGCCTATTATCTTGTACAAAAGCTATCTGTCGGTACAGGAAGTAATGCAGCTTCAGTTATTACATCTGCAGTACAGAATCAACAAAAAGGTATGTCTTGTTAAATGTTTCATATTCATATTAGCATAACAATTATAATGGTCCAAAAACATACTATAATGTTATGAATGGTCAATAGATTGATCAAACAGAAATGGCCAATTGAATCTGAACTAACAAGGATAATAAACCTAACAAAATCACTAAAAGTTATTAGTTTGATCTTTATCACATTGAAATCATGTCTTCTGTGGGTTTGAAAAATAAAATTGATATCATTATATTGCAGTAAGTTTAGATAGTAGATTTTGATATGTTTGTATCTAGATAGGTAAGTAGTGGTTTATTAATAATAGTTTGCAAACACTCTATGTCAAAATACGTTTCAAATAAAAATCGTTCAAATTTTATATGTGGATAAAAAAATTGTTGCTTTATCACATTCTTGGGGCGTTCAGCAGCAAGAAACTCTACTCAATTCTTGAATTTTTTAAAATCTCTGTGTATTACGAGTATATCGATTAATATGAAAAATATAAATAGTTTCAAAGTTGAGGTATTTTAAGTATTTTCAAAGTGAACTGTATTTTAGGTGATATGTCAAGTAATATTAGTAACAGTCGACACAAAGAAACGATAAGAAAAATTCAAATGAAATGCGAGAACAAAGAGCAGAAGAGGAAGTTGCAGGTAAACGTAAACAATTGTTCCTGTTTTACCACGTCTACGTTTGTTAATGTTGGCAGGTTCCACAGTCGAAAACGGAACATAAAACACGTTCTAAAAAACCGAAGCTACAACCAACATCTTCCACCAGTTCGAGCACATCGCCAATAGCAGTTAATGAAAGTAAAACCAGTCCATCTCAGGGCCTCCAACCTGTCTGTGATAAACCTGTAGATATCACTAATGTACAAACGTTACCTGACTTTAGTAGTTTTCAGAAGCCTACTGGTGGTGATAGGGTTTCTGAAAATCAATGTGATGTAACGGTGAAAGACAGTGATGGATATGGGAACGTCAGCGCTGGAGACGTTACCCCCGTGGCCAAAATAGCTATTCCACGTCTGAACACCAAGCAGTCTCCAGTGTTGTCTCCTAAGAGAACAAAGAACATTAAGTACAAACACATCCAGCCGAAACCGGAACAATGTGATATTGCCTCGTACAACCCGCAACCGTCTCTCAGTGCTGCGGAAACTAGATCTCAAGAAACAGTTACAAGTAAGTCAAAAAAAGTCAGAAGAAAAGACTTGAACTGTAGCGTCTCAACTTTAGATGACGAACAGTCATCAGTACATTTTACACGTGAGCGTCTGATAAGCATAGGGAATGTATCAAAGGATGCTCTTGATGATTATTTAGGCACCAACAACAGTCAAGAAAACGAAGAAGAGTTGATGAAATATTTCGAAAATGGTAATGGTACAGGTGTTCAAGATCCTGATCCATTAAAAAAGCAAAAACTATCTCACTTAAGATTTTTATTGGAGCAAAATAATGTACTGCAAGAAAATCAAACGGATTCCAACGTCTCCACAAAATTTACAGCTTCAAATGCCAGTGCTTTCACGAAAACCAAGTACAAGAATACTTTGTTACTTTCAAATAGTAACGAACGTGCACATCAACCAAATGCTCAGATGAATGTTATAGGGAGTGCAAGAAGACGTGTGAGTTTTGATACGCCCGTTTATGAAGATGTCCCCCAAAGTCCTAACACCAGGACGAAAATATTCAGTTTCACACCAATTTCGCCTGGTCCACATTCTCCCACTGGTAGACAATCGAAATGTTCGAGCACTAATGCAAGTCCGTTTGTAAGTCCGAGAAATACACCAGTTCCAAGAGCCAGAGGAAATTCCCACCCATTTCCAGGTAACCAAAACACTGGCTCAACACACAGCGTTGTCCTTATTCGAAAACAAACGGATTTTTCTAGGAAAGCCAAACATGAATTGGACTTGAATTTAGATATAACTCATGTGAACGTGAAAGATCTGTATAAAACTCACATGCCAATGTCTGCACCACCCAGCCCACAAACTAACTTACTTCAAAATTTATTAAATTCAAATCAGAAATATTCCTATAATCCAAATTATGCACAAACTATACATAACATAAATATTGATCAGCTATCCCCAGAGGTAAGCAGCTTGTTTTCTGGTAATGTCCCACAACCGTCTATAGAACCATCTTTGCGGTCTCAGTCTGTACCAGTAAATGTTGTACAGGATGCTTGTTATACGCATTCAATGTACAACTTATCAGATGATCAGCAAAATCCAGTTCAAAATGATTTCAGTGATATAGACACATTTACTGAAGATGAAAATATTAACATGAATAAAATTATTGATACCATTGGTCATACAAATCTGGGGACATTTCTAGAAAATGATAATTTAACAATAGCTCAAAACAAATTCTCCATTGTCACTTCTGCAATGGAAATCAATGATAATATTAATATTCCTCTTGAATCCGAAAGCTATTTTGCCAATAGTGCGCAATGTGTTGAAAATACTCATGTAGAGGCATTGCAAAATTTACGTACTCTGGACCGATCCCAATCAGTTATGGATAATAATTCGATTCAATCGGCAAACAAATGCAATCCGTCGCGTTCCGTTCCCAGTACTCCCATACCTTACAGCAAAACTAAATTGGAGTCGATTAAACTCGACGCCAATCACTATTCAAAATCTTATCCGTCGACGCCATTGACGAACGAAACGTTCAATTACAATCAGACACAAGATTACTTACTAAACGGTCAACCGATCAAGGAAAAACTTTGTGACGACGATAACGAAGATATAGGCCTTCTGTCGAATTTCGAAAACAAAACAGACATGTTTGAAAATTCGGAAATGTTCGGCGTAACCAATCTCAGTAATTTAATTCCCGACAATAAAACTAACTTTAACTTTGGGATTTCGGAGGGAGCTTTTGGTGCTAAACAAAATATCGACCCTGTTTTGAGTCAGGGATGTGATGTCGAAAACGATTATTTTAAGAGTGTGCCTGACATGAGTGAATCCTAAAGTTACGTTTCGCTTTCTTTTTTCTTTTGTTAATTGACAAGTTCTTTAATGTGCTGGATGAATTTAACTGTTCTTCTGTTTTATAAACCGAGTGACATTTCCAAAAAAATACAAAATAATTCAAGATATTGTATTTTATTCGTTTTAAATGAATATTCGTTTTCAATCAAATTTTTATTTAGGTTTTGTAAGAATTCATTAAGAGTAGAGTCTAACTCTAACAACTTATTGATTTGAAGCTATAAATGCATTATCGTTCCATTTCTAGCTCAATTGTTATATGCTTTTTTGGTTTGGTTCCGCTTATGATAAAGTTCTGTAACATTTTATGTTTCATTCTTTTCCTTTTGATGGTTTTATTATGCATTGTTAAAGCTTCCACTTACCTTGTTGAAATGATACAAATCCAAGATTTTCAGATTCGTTCTTTAGCTTGATTCGTTATGCAACTTTCATATGATCTTTCATTATCATTGGCTGTTCGTCCTTTTGTCATAATTTTTGTATGTTGTAGGATTGATTTGTCTTCGATTTAGAATTTATTTGGTGTTTCACATCAGATCTTTTGTTCACTAGTATTTTAAATTAATGGTTTTATTGTTTTTGTGGGTGTGTAAATTTCTTTTAGTTTCTTTGAGAGTATCTTAAAATACAATATCAAATTTTGTTCAAGAGATATAACTTATGATACGTTTAAAAAGGTACATATTTTGGCTTTATATATAGGCTGTATCGGCTAATATGTCCACTTCTTTTCTGTTTTGATATATAAAATAAATCAACACATTCACAGAACTTGATCCTTCATAAGTTATCAACATGAAAAAAATGTGAAAGTGAATATTTGTGATCCTATTGATTTTCCATGTTCATAGAATTCATAAAAAACTTTGTAATTGGGTTCGACTTGTTGAGGTGGCATAGTTTAAGTAAAATTTTAAAAAAATCTGTTTCTCAACATTTAGAATATACAGCGATTCGGAAATTTAAAACTGCTACAATTATTAAACAATTTTTTGTACATCGGGATATTAAAGTGGACACATTAGTAGATATGCATTAAATTGAATTTTGGACATGTTACTTGGTGGAGTAATTTAACTTTTGGGTTATGTAAATATTTTTTTATTTTATTAAAAAAAGAAAATAGTTTTTTTATATTGAAAAAAATTTAAAATTATATATATTTTATTACCTGTTTTATTACCTAGATAGATAGGTGTGTGAAAAGTGAATATTCAAATTTTATAGTTTAAAAATGTATATCTGTGATAAAGAATTTAATTGGATAAAAATATGGCACTAAATTATTTTGTCTGTTTTCTTTTTCGTCTTAATATTCGTCGTAGGAATCGGTTTTGTTCGCAAAACTTTATCTGCACGGTTTATATTAAACGTAGGAACACAATAAAACTACTCATTGTAAATATTTTTTTTATGTATCCAGATGACAGTGTTGCACACTACCATTTGTTTTATAACATTAATCCATAACATCATTGAATTATTTGCTAAATGTGCTGTGCTTTCGTTAGATCCACTTATCAATTAACTGGTGATAATACAATTCTGCAGTAACATTCCATAGTTTATTTTCTTTTTAATTCACAGGGATTACACTGAACTTTCTTTTTAATGTAGTTTGTTTGACTTTTTGCTTCGTAGAACTTGCCAAAGATACTAGATTTGTATATGATGTGGATTTAATCGTGGGTAACACAAATAAAAAACGAAAGAGGAAACTGATGAAAATCGTTGAGACTGAGATCATATCCAGGTAACTTTTATAAAATATTTTTAATATCCTTGTACATGCATAACAGTCGGTGTTTATTTTACGGGCAGAATCTTAAGGTATTTTATATCTGAATGGTTGTACACAATTCATAATTTTACATGTTTGTTTAGTTCGAGGACGATAATAAAATTTGGAATGAACTGTGTAGTATTTTCTAATCTGGGTCTAACGAACAATATACGTATATGTAACCAGTAAACCCCAGTGGCTGGTCATTGTGATTTTGGACGAAGTCACTTTTCAGTTTTGTTTTTAGATACGTTTTATGAGTAAAACTCTTCAAATCAAAGATAGGTTGTACAGATGTATTTTCGTGTAAAGAAAATTGCAATTTATCACAACGGGTGCGATCAGGAAAGGAAAGTACTGTGTGTTTGTATACATGTATCTTTTGTGGTAGTACTGCTAACATACTGTTTTGTACAGTAAGCACTGAATGTTTAGGGTTAAAGAACCCCTGCCTATTTCCTGTGCCTAGCTTTTTTACACAAATAGTTTGTACCATGTAGTTGAAAATTCAGTTACAATTTTATTTAAAAACTGAAGTTTGGTTAATTTACATCACTAAATACTTTTCTACTCATTTAATGTAGAATCACTTGACTGTGAAATTGTTTTTTTTTTATAAGAATTATTGTTAGATGTTTTTAGTCATGCATTATTTTTATGTCCATCAACTGCCATGTTGTAGATATTTAGGATTCATTATAATTTTCCATTAACGAATTTTTCTTAATATACGATGTTAATTTGTATGAATACAGTATATTAAAAAAAAAAAAAAAACAATCGAAACATTTAGGTGTTTTATTACTGCTCAGATTTAGTTATTTGGTTTAAAGTTTTTTTTTAAATTTATATTAATTCATTTGTCTACCTTTCAATACTTGCATATCAATTTGGCTGTGTTTAATAAATTATTTACTTTAATTGAATATGTTAAAAAGGGTAGAATTTAACTTTTTAGTTGGAAAAATTATATTAAATCATAATTTTAGATTATTACTTATACATGCAATGTACTGTATTCTTAGTTATGTCTGTATGTACTGATCTCGCTTTAACTCCAGGGCTATTTGTTCTTTATAATAAGTATGTTTAGAGTGTATCTAATGTTTTGCTAAATTTTATATTAATGTTTTTTTTTCTGTGCTAATAATACATGTTCATTTAATGTTTTCTTAAACTGTTTGTCATAAAAAAATGTATCCTATGTCTGTTGGAAAGATTAAAATTATGCACCTTATTCTAATTAACAATTCTTTGTTGAACGTATCCACAAATGCACAAATACTGTATTAAGGACATTCAATGGGTATATATTAATATTGTGGTAACAGGTTTATAGATTAAACCAAATATTTAATTCAAAATACATTTAGTACATAGTTATACGAATAACGTAGAGATGCTTACGACACTTAGTCTTTAAGTCACATCGCTGTAATAATCAGATTTAAACATTTTCATTAGGGGGTTTACTGCTGTTTAGGATATTCAATTATAAAGATCCTTAATTAGAATAAATTGTGTATGTACGTTAGAAATCTTTCCAAAATTATTGTACATTTAAACAACAAATTTTAGGAGTTTTTATATATATATAAAAAAAATGGGTAATACATTTAGAATATAAAAAAGAAGGCTGATAAAATTACGCTCATTTTGTAATTCGATTTTTATGCTGGACGTATTAAATTAGAGTTTGGAAATGTATAATTTAGATATTGGCGAGATACTGTGTGTGTTGTACGATCTACACGGTAACTTATAGAAACGTTGTAAGCTGTGAAGTACAAATTTATTTTAAAAAAGTGGAATGACCATGAAACATAGTCTAGATTGGATGTTTGGTGTATGCTAATGTATGAATTAAATATGTGAAATATATTCAATATCTTGTTTTTTGTTTTGTTTTATTTCATTGATAAATACGATTCATTTTCATATGGGTTTTTGCAGACTTATGAAAAAAAGGTTTTAATAAAACAATTATAGGTTAGTGTGCAGTTTAATGCTATTTGATAGATCTATTGTAAACAGTTTCAACAGATTGGAAAAAATTATTTAAATTTAGATTCAGAATGTGTCTACATTTTCTCAACTATATCTTGTTTTTGTTCAACAAATGCATCAATCACAGTTTCGTTATTTTTACTTAAGCAACTATTTTCTAAATTGGAATTCGTGTTATTTTGTGCTGGAACTATACCCATAGATATGGCATGTTCAGTTTCATCCACCAATGTGGTAGTAAATCTAGGATTTCTTGGAACGTTCTCGCCTGTAAGCGACATTTTTCTATATTCTAAAAGCGGCGATTTTAACGAGCTACCGCAAGGATGCGATTTTTGACTAATAAACTGTCTAATGGATTTGTCTGTATGCGTATTTCTGCGCAGTAGTTTCGATTCTTTTATATTTTCCGGTTGCATATTTAAATTTCTGCTAGTTAGGGGGACATCACTCGCTCTGCGAGGTGTCGACGAAATATCCAAGTGACTACCACTTGTTGATTTTCCATGGAAACTTCTCGAGATTCTATTTATTTTGGGCGGTTCAATGTAACTCTCTTTAATAACTACAGCGCCGAGATTCAACGTTGGCACACTTATTTCTTTTTCAAATATTTGGCAAGTTCTTGGATTCATGTTATCTAAAAAAATTTCTTTACTTGTGCACCATTTATCCAAACCTAAAGACGTTACATTTTTACTAGAATTATGCAAATCTTTTTCGTAACATTTGTTGAACATCTTATCGATATTTTGTCCCTTAAACTTTTGGTCATTAATCAGTTTCTTTTGGTTTCTATCGACGTTTACGATGTGTTGTAGGCGTTTTTCGAAAGACGGCGAATGCAAAACATTACTGCATATGTTTACATCACTGTTCAGAGAACTTCTCGGCGTTAAATTACTTTGAAATACGACGTTATTGTTATCAGTTGAAGTAGAAGAAGTTGTGTTAAAAAATATTGGGCTTATTGATTTCGACTGAACAATAGAGGACGGCAAAATGTCATTTTCTTCGTCTTCACCCATTATGAGAGAAGATTCGATGTCTTCAGTTACTGTAACGTCACAATCGGCTGTTGATCCCGCCGTAGCGTCATTTGTGTTAAATTCAATTTCTGAACCACCAGACACAGGAGTTACTTCACCACTATCCTCTAGAAAAAAAAAAAAAATTAGTTGAAATTCAATTATTGAAAAGCACATTGTTGTGCTATTACTTGTCAGTACATATATTAATTTCGTAAGTTTAATTATAAACAATACCTTGTACAGTTTGATGCAAATTAGAATAATAATCTGAGAATTCGATCGATCCAGGACCTTCTTTGTCCGCCGAATCTAACAGAATTCCAACACTTTCCAGATCTTGATCTAAACCAGGAGCAGTTGGGAACATGTGAGTTAAGTTACCCACGTTAATCCTGCATTAACAATATGAAATGTACAAAATGAGACGACGTCCCAAATGAAATTTCGTTAAGCTCTTTGCAGTGCGAATGTTTTGCAAGAGAAGTGAATATGAGTTCATGCACAAGAATTTTAAAAAATGTGTCCAGGTAATGGGAAATTAACAAAACAAAACTATATAAAAGAAATAGAATTTATATTTATTGCTGTGTCAACATGTTAAGAATCAATAAACGTCATAAGTACCCATCGCCACTGACAACACTCGATGACATTTCACTGCTTTCTTTAGAATTCGAATAGGGATCCGACAGACCTGGTGACGACGGTCCACTACTCGAAATAAAACTCGGTGGACCACTCCAACCTAAAAAATATTATGTTGAAAGTAATAACATCATAAATGTACTAATTATGAAAATAAAACTGAACTTTTGAATGAAGCCAATTTTAATTTACACCAAAATGTACACTATAAGATAAAATTAATCATGAAGAAGAATTACGTCTCAACTGCAGACTTTTACATTTTTCACAAGGACAATTGTTTTTATTTCTTCCAAAAAAATACTCGTCCAGTGCAACAGTCAAGCTTCCTGCACTGTAAACTAATTGAAAATATGGAATAAGATAAAAACTAAATAAACAAAGTATACTTACTGCTGGTCGGAGACTGTAATCTTAAAGGTTGTGGATGATTTAAATTGGTGTTGGTGGAGTTTGCTACTGTTGAATTAGTAGGAGTAGGTAATGGCGTGGATGGGTATTTTGGAGGTGTAGATGATGGCGTTCTAAACAAAGGTGCAACAGTCATTTGTTCCAGGAAGAAATCCAGCTGCCGCAACGATAAAGCATTGTGTAATGTCTCTAAGGGTCGTATGGGCGGGACACCGCCAAAACCTTCTATTGCTAAAAAATGTAATTATCAATGTATGCATTCAACAATTCTGACAGAAAACAAATGAGTTTTGCACTATTTCTATTATATTATGAAAAATAATATATACCTGATGCGCTTGCAGTATTGGGTATCATGTCCCTAAGATTTGGAGCACTGGAACTTCCAGAAATGACCGCAGTCGAAAACAACGAGTTGGTACTGCCTCCGGCGAGTTTCTTAAAGCCTATAGGACCTCCAAATCCAAACCCTAGCATCTTGAAATAGCTCATCTGCCCGGCAATGCTGTGACGGTGGCGCCTGACACCTGCGCTGCCGTTCTCTGAATCGGACATGCTCGGATCGGTTATATTGGGAATCGGATGAGAGAAAGAGCGTGAGGCGACCGGTCGTTTCGGAGGCGATGTGAAGAAAGAAAGTAGGTTTGAGGGACTACGTGCGTACATATATGAGCAAAGCTGTTCACAGTGACATTTATCCGAGGGATAAAAACTAAATGGAAAATAAGGCGACTCGTCTGGCGACAAACAATGTCCGCTGTGAGAGGTGTCCGGTACATCTGTATCCTCGGTTTTACCTAGTAAAGACTCGTTGAAATTTTCCAATAGTAAAATCTTGTTTCTTAACTTTTCACTCTCTAGTATATTTGGATCTGAATACGATCTATGTTGAGGCCAGTTCCCTTTAATTTTTCTAACTTTATCTTTTTGTACAGTTTCTCGATCTTGAACTGAAGCATCAACGTCGGAATTCTCACTCTCCCAATTAACCTCAAGAGAAATATTATCTGAATTATGATGAGTCCCGGTAACATGACTGAATTGTTTGAAATCAATATCACTTAAAGGCAATTCATTCGTCCTCAATTTAGGAGAAGTGGAATGATTATTAAATAGCTTCAAATTAAGTTCGGTAAGTGGCAATTCATTCGTTGGACTTTCCGGAGGCGTGTCGAAATCTGTATCAAATTTGAGTTCACTCAGAGGACATTCGTTTGTCGGAGACCTGCACGTATTTCTGTAGAAATCCGAGGTCAACGGCGAATCTATTTCGCTGTGAGAATCGAAATCGAAAGAACCAGATATGGGACTCAGCTGTGAGTGCATAGAAAGTAATTTACTTTGATGAGCGGGTGAAAATTCAAAGTCCTGAGCGTCGCTTTGTATCAATTTAATGGGTACGGAAATGGGAGGTGACTGATGGGTGTTGGTGGGAGTTACGGATAGTTCATTGTCATATTCGGTGGGTGATTCTAATTTGACGTGACGTGTAATATGTATAAACAATGATAAAACGAACGTATTGCAGAAATATGTGCGAAGAAAGTAAAGCATGCAGAAGCGTAAAGGACACAAAGGCACAGGCAGGGGTAAGAGGAAACAGAAAAGAAAAGAAACAAATAAGTCATTAATCCCTTTTCTTCCCAATACAGAAAAACAAGCATTTCTATTTTACGTTTAAAATGACAAAAATAAAATGGCAAACTTACATTCAACTACGTTAATAAACTAACAATGTGTTATAGTTGTAAAACAGTAAATCAGAAATGTTAAATAACAGAACGTTTATTTAATACATTGTTAATATATTCGTTAATATATTAGCATTAGCCAAACGATAAAAGCAATCAACAAGCTTATAACAGAAATAAATGAATCAGACTACCAATATTTTTTAAAATCAAACTTAATACATTAAATATACCTATTTTTAACATTGTCACATGCATTTTCCTATACTTTTTCATTAATTAAAATTGTTTCAAAAACAAGCATATTTAATATAAGCAAATTAATATAAATAATTTTGACAGTCTGATCACAACATGAAAATGGTAGGATTGTTATGAGGACAGCACGATGGAAGGAAATAAATCGAACACTAACACCGCAAGAATGAAGTGTTCGAAATACTTCTGTGAAAAACTTGAAACACCAGTCGCACGGAACTACCAGACAGATGAGTTAATTCACATCAACTTGACCTTGCTCATGCTAAGCGAAGTCAAGATTTCTACAAAGTTCCCTGTTGTACCACCAAATACGTCATGTGTAGAAAGTTTCGGTTAAAAATTAAATCGAAATTTTTCTTTTTGTAGAAACCTTGATCACATCTAGCTTTTCGATTTGCTCCATGTTCCGTGTTTATAATCGCAAACACAATGAAATATAGAAACAGGCAAAGCAGAGATGTGAAAACAAGTCTACTGTTTCAAATACGTACATCACGTATCGAAAAAAAAAAAAAAAAATTCGTTCACAAACAAAATCAAGTTGACAAAGTAATAAATCAAAATCCTGTTAACATAAAAAGTACAATTATTTGAGTATTTTGCATACCATTCAGCTATCGAGAAAAATAATTGTTTTAATTTATAAAAAGTCAGTTGTGTAAATTATTAACTATTATAAAATGGAATGTGGATGGACTTGAAAGGCATATACTTATAGAAGTGCATTGAAAACAATTAAATATGCATACCTTGGTTATTAACAGCATCCAGACTTTGATACTGAAGCTGGTCAGCTATCCAAATAAATTAGTTATTTTTATATTTCATAATCATGCAAAAAAAAAAAAACTATATTTCGTACAATTTATCTTTGGGTTCATACAATTTTTATAAATTATGATGAAAGTTATGAAACTTTGTTTAGTAATCAGTTTCATGCTTAAATTTAACTTAACCACATCAAACTCACCTTTCTCTTTATTTTGTTTGTTGTCGTAACTTCTAGATCTGGGTTCAGAATCCGGACTTGGCGCACGACCCGAGGGATAATTACGACTAGTACCTTGATTTTGATAGGCGAGCTCCTCGTTAAGTCTTTGAGCTAGATGCATTGCTTCGTGTCCACAGACAGTATGAGAATTACTGAAATTAAAATTTTAACAAACCAAAAAAATTACATATCAACATACCCAATGGGAATGGGATCGCTTGCTTTAAGATTTCTGAAATAGTCTTGGTTGTCAGTGACATTGGTACATAACTCAGTATTAGTAAACGAGTCATCAATGATTGGGGTTTCAAGTGAGCGTTCATCTTCCATTATGACCTCACTTTCTTCATCAATGCAAGGTGAACAATGGCTCTTGCTGTCCTCGGGAGTTGCAGTATTTGACGAATCAGAGCTCTAATTTGAACAAACTTTGATTTTTAAAATAGGAAGATTTACAACCTTACATTATTTTTACTGGCGACAGATTCATTACGAGAATGTGGTCTAAATCCGGGTCCTGGAGGTAAATTTTTCTGAACGCAACAATTCACACCTGGACTAAAATGAAGTTCTATGTGGAATCTTTCCTCACTGCAGGGATCTTTGGTAGGATCTTCGTACAACATAATAACAATCTGAGACATGTAATTCAGTTCCGATACCATCGAAATATATTCCATAGCCCTGCGCCATTGTTCATCCTTCCTTATCTAAAAATACGTCCTATGCTTATAGTCACAATCAACAATTACAACTACTAACGTCGAGCAATCCCCCATGCCTCAATACCGTTATAAGTGAATGTATGTGACTTTCACTGGTAAAATACAGACGCGTCCGCACGTGTCTACCAGGGCTTGAAACGCCATGCGAATACATTGGGTTTAATCTATTTACGTTCTCCTCCGATTCTTCTATATTCCTTTGGAGATCAGCTTTGATTTTTTTCAATAACGGGGTACAAATACCTTGTCCTATTGTGAGTTTTTCTTGAACAGTTAAACCGTATTCCTGAAAATCACAATGAAAAAAAAAAGAAACTGTGACAAAACATTTTACCTGTGGAATAACCACATCGGCGAGATATTTAGCATTAATGTACAACTCTTCCGCTTGTTCAAATTGTAACGTGTGCTGGTTGTGCTGCAAATCGTACTTTATGCAGTCGTATATATCTGGTATCTTGCTGATGTCAAACTTTTTACTTTTCGTGTAGAAATCTTTCTCTATTTTTCCCCATCTTCGCCCCATCAATTCCCAAGTTTCACCATGATAAAGTATAGCCTCTTCAATTAATAATTATTTGTGTGTGATTATCGACAATATTAAAAATTACCCTTAGTTTTAGGATCCTCTTTCTTCTGTCTTACAATTTCCATTAAAGACTTTATTAAATCGTGCACGTGCCGACAACATTGAGCGGGATTCTTTACGAAATCTAACGCATCGGAAATACTGCCCGAATTACCCGGATTAATTTTTTCCTTATCTTCCGCAGAAAACTCCCTGTCGAGTTGCATTAATTCGTGAAGACGCGATTTGCACCTAAAAAGAAAACGAATCAAAATGAAAAAGTAAACGCAACAAAACGAATTGAAACTAACATATTTTGGTGTTTACTACTATCGCAATCGTTATCTAACAATCCGTTGGTGTTGGCACTTTTAACCATTTGCACTAATATTGGAGTCAGTTCACCTTCAAGAGCTAGTAAACCCTTGGCAAAAGCGGCCGCCGTCATTTGTACGCGACCTTCGTCGGACGCGTAAATTTTCAAATCGTGACGGAACGTCGAGTGAAGTCTCAAAAGGCCTAGACCTTGTGCTCCCGCATATTCTCCTAAATTCAAATATCAAAATTGAAATTGATTGAGGAAATGATGCAATAAGGCAATGATTGGTTGGTGTAATGTTCGATTAGATTATGGTGTATTTAATGTAATAAAACAAAAAAATATGGTATATTAATCAGTTATAGTTTGTAAATATATACAGGTGGACCATCGTATAGCATATTCAAAATAAAACACTTTTTAGTTGTCAAAAAAATCTGAAAATTAGAAGGCATAATCTTAAATTTCAAATCTACAAAATGGCCGAAAATTTTTTCTAAAATATAATCAATGTGAAATTTGACTTTGATAGCGTTTTATTATCAAAGTAATAAAGCAATCCGGATTTTTTTTTTTTTTACTCACCTCCATGATATGTAGATTTTGATTATACAAAAGTTGGCATTTAAATTCGGATAATAACTGAATAAATCGTAATTTAATATCCAACAATAATAACATTATTTATGGTAGAACCTCAAAATGACAGGAGTCAAACGGTGGTAGCAATCTGATTTACAAGGGTCTCCAATAAAACTCATTCTGACGCACATCTGGTGTAAGCTGGGTGTCGTCGACCCTAACAAATCCAGGACCGAACCGCCAGTACCCTTCGAATTTAAAACCGTCGGAACGTTTAGTTTTTTATAGTTGTTGCTGTTGTTTATTTTGTCGAATATACAGACGTTTTTTTGAAAGGTAGCCAAGAAGAAATGAAAGCATTGTAGACTTATAATAATATTTAACACGTTGGCTGCCCACATAAGAAGAAAATGTCATCCCCCGTGTGCCCAGATAGAAATAAATAAATAAATGTAAGGAAACTGAATTTTTATTATTATTTAGGCTTACAAGGATCAAAATCATAAATTTTTTTACAAAAAAAAATTGAGATCACCGGTGATAGCCGTGGCACTTATGTGAAATAACATTATCAAGAAGCCATGAGCATCACCGATGACATCGGTAAATAGAAATACCTAATGCATTTCAATAAAACAACTCAAACATAAAAATTTTGCACATTTATCGCACTTTGTACAAACTAATTTCGTTGTTTTCTGTGCTATATCACGACCTTGTTTTTCTTTGATTTTCTGGTAGCATCCTGAGCACCTATTCCTTTTTTTCCTATTTTGTGAAGTCTTATTCTGTTCTTCTACCAGTTTATGTTTTTCGGTATTTGTTGTATTTTGGATTCGACTAGGAACTCCTACCAATCCAAGAATCAATTGTTCTCTGAATTCTGTTATTTGCATAGTTTTCTTTGATACATTTTTCCATATTATCCAAGCATTGACTACACTCGTATTTAGTAAAATTTCAA